>APFE031025378.1:87737-160325 GCA_000404065.3 Pinus taeda | reverse complement strand
ACTTGGCACAAAAGGGATGCACAAATGGATGAAAAAATGGATGCAAAAAATGATTTAAAAAAGGATGCAAAAAAGGATGTAAAAGTCGATGCAAAAGTTGATGCAAGTGTAGGTGCAAAAAGTGGATGCAAATGAGGATGAAAAAGTATGTCAAACAAAATTAGGTGCCAAACTTGATGCAAAACCTGGAACAAAACTTGGTGCAAAGGATGACACAAAACTTGGCATAAAATTTGGTGCAAAATGTGGTGCAAAACCTATTACAATACCTGGTGCTAAACTTGGTGCAAGACTTGGTGCAAAACTCGATGCAAATTTTGTGTCAAGTTTTGCACCATATTTGATAAATGGATGCAAATAGCACCAAAAATGGGCTCTAGATGCAAAAAAAGAAGTAAAAAAGGATGCTAATCACAGGATTTGTTGTAGTGTAATTTGTGGGATATTATCCATACCTACCAATTATTGGGCTTCAAATTCGAGACATAATAATAATGCTTTAATTATAGTGCTTTGGGGATGAGTAAGCTCATTATTAAAGATTGCATTATTCCTTGCAATCCAAACATTCTAGCATATAAATTTCGGAAGGGCTTTAAAATACATTTTGAGAAGAGTTTTTCTTGTAAGACCACCTTTGTAATTTTTCCCAAGAGGAGAAGAATTTTTGCATAGCAGAGGGCCATTTCACCCTATTGTGGAGAGGATATGTTGCCTCCATCCATACATTTTCTTTATACTCACATTCCAAAAATATATGAGAGATATCTTCCACTTGCTTCTTGTAAAGAGAGCATCTTGAGGGGCCATAGATGCCTCTCTATGTAAGGTTCTCAATTGTCAAGGTTTTCTTATGTGCAAGGAATAAACTAAAGGAATTCACCTTTCGATTAGCATTATTCTTCCATATTTTTTGCCAAATTCTGAATTTTAGAGGCATGTTGGATTAAAATATCAAAGTTACATATCCTCCCTTGACTAAATAATCGAAAGAATTCCAACTAATTTGATCTTCATCCTCCTTTCTTCGAGGAACACACCTATTAGTCATTCACGGAGCTTGGAAGCCAAGTGTTATAGATTTAGTGGAACATTCCTTAAGTTTTAATTCATCCAATTTCCATCTTCATTCGAATTGGAGATGTCATCCAATGCAAATTTCCTTTGAGCACAAAAATATTCTCGCAGGGGAGGAACTCAAGAAATCACTCAAGAGACTAATGATCCATAATCTTATCAACCTATAAATTAATATCATTACCATTTAATGGAATCCAAAAAAGCCCAGAGTAGATGAGGGGGGATGTTGAAACAAATAATTTCCATATGGAGAAATACCCTTTCATTATCTGGATGGATTCTAGGCATCAATTTCTTTCTCCTTGAACATATTTTTCCTTCAAGACTACTTTCAACCAATCTTCTTCTTGGGTGACAAATCTCAAAACTACCTTTTCTCATATTTCTTATCATTAGAAATGGATCATGTATTCAAAAACCCCCATGATTTTTAGGGGCCTTCATTAGATTCCATTTAAGCAAACAAAATTTTTTGGAGCTTTCATTACCACCTTCCCATAGTAATTTCTGATTTTCTTTTGCTAAAGCTGAAAGGATGCTCTATAGAGAAAGGAGAGTTGAGAATTGGTATAAAGGCATAACAAAGAGGAATACCTTGATAAGAAAAATACACCCAACAAAGTTGAGCCATCAAGCTCCCGGGAGACAAATTTCCCTATAAAATTTGATAGGACTCCTTCCCATGCTTGAGATGAATGTGATTTCAGACATTTTGGAATTCCTAGATATATGAATTCCTTCCATGATTCAACTATTTAAAAACCGAAAATTCTTCCAATTTGTCTTTACTTCCTTGATGATACATTCCATGTATAAATTTGAGATTTTCCTAAGTTTGTTTGGACTCCAGATGCTGCAAGAAAGGAATCCAAAAATTTTTAAAGCCTTCTAGTTATTATTGTGGAGGTACCCCCTAACAATAGTGTGTCATCAATAGATAGAAGGAAGCCTTGACGAAGCCCTTGAGAGGCTCAGAAGAAATTTTCCATTCTTCCATTAACCAAAAGGGAAATCCATGGCACTTTGATAAATAAAGAAACCCATCAAGTAAATTTAGCAACGAAGCCAAAATTTTCCATTACTTTGAATAGGAACTCATGACTTCCCCTGTCAAAGGCATTTACCATATCTAGTTTGATAATCATGCCTTTCTCTTTTAGATTTTGGCTAGAGTTAATTACCTCTTGAACCAAGATGATATTATAAATTATTTATCTTTGATGCACAAATACTCCTTGATTTTCCGAGATAACTTTGTGCAGAATAGGCTTAAGCCTTTTGACTAAAATATTTGAGATCACTTTATAAGAGACATTACAGAGTGATAATGGCTAGAATCTTGAAAAGGAAGCGGAATTTAGTCTTCTAGAATTAGGGATAAAAAGGAGGAAAGTATTCCTCCCCACATACAATTGTTCTTTGAAGTATAACACACCATTCTGCAAAAATAAAATTTTATTACCTCCCAAAATTGTTGGTAAAATTGAGCAGAGAATCCATCTAGTTCTAGTGCTTTGTCCAGATTGTAAGAAAAGATAGCTTGCCAGATTTTTTCTTTAGTGGCTTCTTTTGTTAGCGCATCATTATCTTCCTGTGAAATAGACTCAAAAATATATTCTAACATTGATCGTTCTGCTTTATGTCTTCCAAGGCCCATGGCTCTGTACAAATCGTTGAAGTGACAAACTACCTCCTCTTTGAGTGATGAAAATTCCAAAAATATATACCTCTTGCAACAATCTCTTTAATATTATTTTTCCAAACTCGATTTTTTGCTTGCTTGTGGAAAAGCTTTGTGTTCGTATCTTTGGCCTTTAACCAAATGCTCTCAGATTTTAAATGCCAAATCTCTTCTTCCTCTTTGATATATTTATGATAAGTTGAAAATTATTCTCTTTCTTCTTGCAATAGATCATGTGTCAATAACCCATTTTCCATCTTATCCTGTATAATTTCCATTCTTTTTCCATGTATTTGTATATTTCCATGTTTTTCTTATTGTTGGTCTCAAGCATGTTGTTTTAATTCAAGCTTCAAGAACTTGATCTATTTATTCCATATCTTAACTAGGCTTCCAAATAGCCACTCGCTCCAAACATTATTCACCATATAACTGAAGTTTGGCAAGTTTTCCCAAATTGGTAAATAGAAAAAGGGCAGTGGCCTGAAGTCAATGTATTTTGAGATATCAAGAGAGATCATCATGTGATTTGAGATAATCCAAAGGAGGATTCTAGAACTAACTAATATTTTTTAGGATAAGAATGAATCTAAAATTAAAAATGTGTTTAACTATGCACCATAATGGCCTAGTCTAGTTTTCTTATTGCTCCAAGTGAATTTGTTAGTGGAAGGATTTATATGTAACAAATTTAATTTATGGATAAGTTATTCCAAACGTTCTTGGAACTACTATTGAACATAATATCCCCATTTTTCTCCCACTTATGCAAGTTTTTATTGAAATCACCACCCAATATGCATTTTGATCCAAAAATCAAGTCCCCAAGGGCCACTAAGGAATTCCAGCAATCATGTATTTCTCTAAATTTAACAAGCATGTAAATATTGACAGAGGAGAATACCATATTTGAAGGAATATGTAGAAATCAAGTAGCCAACCAGTGATATGTCAAACTAGATTCTAGCAATCTAAGTGAATATGAGACATGTGGTGGATATCATGCCTAAAGCTCCTCTTGCACTAACGAAAGAAATTCCACTACCATTCCAAATCTTGTGTTTATTTTAGAGGACCACTTAATCCCCCAATTTTTCCTCCTGGAGCAGGAGAATTAAGGGTGTCTCTTTCTTAATCAAATACTTCACTTACTCCATCCTTTTTATCGATCTCAATCCCTTTTAATTCCACGATAGGAGCCTCAATGCTTACTTATTGTATGGGTAGCCCCTTGCTAAGGGGATAATTTTCCTCCTTTTCTAGTGTTTATATATCCCTTTAGTTTTGAATTTAAGATTTCCTATGTTTTGATTTCTTTATCCTCCTTTGTTTTTTTGTGCCTTACCTCTTTATCAGTTCACCGACTAGCCTTTCGTTGGAGCCATTCTAATTATTTTCCCTTCTCTACCTTCAAATTCTCGTTAGTTGAACTTGGAAGGGAAGGCCCCAATTTGGAGCTTTTAGGGGAGAGGAGTTGTTCCTCTAATGAGGAAGATTCCACTATTTGTTGCTTTGGTATTGGATCATTTTATAATGGCAACATGGATTCATCATTTTCTATGGTCCATGCCCTAGTCCCGAATTTTGTATATTTTCTTGTACATTGTTTTCGAGCATTTCCTCTTCTTGAGTCACCAAATTGAGAGCCTTGAAGTTGTTATTTTTCTCATATTGGCCTTTACTAGATCCTTCCCCTCCCCCTGAAGTGGATCACTTAGGGAAAGTTGGTTCGTTCCCTTTGTTCCCATTATGATCTGCCTTCTTTGGTGGATTGTTCTATTGTTTATTTGGGCCTTTTCTCCTCTTTTTTTGTTGCCATTGTTCTCCTTCATTCCCTTGTTTTTTTCTGCTCCTACCTCATTTTGTATCTTCTTGCAAACTAGCCATATCCATGGCACACTTTGCATTTAAAAAGAAGCTAATTGTAGTTAATCTCCTAAGTATGGTATAGCTATCCAAATTTAGGGTTATTTCTACTATAGTCCCCGTATCCAAATCTTCCTCCCTACATATTCTTTCATAGGAGAAGAGCCCCTCTGGTGCTTCATCTTGATCAATGTATTTCCCAAGTGCATTTTTTATATTTCTAAAAGTAATATCATTCCAGCAGTGTAGGGGAAAAAAGGTAGCATTACCCAGAGAGGGATGACAAATGGGAAATCTCTTTTAGTGTTAAAATATGGAATCCATCAATCCATATATAACCCTTAGGCCCCCATGAAGTAAGGCCTGCTTTAAAAGACTAGGTCTTGATCATTCTTGTTCTCGAAAAAGAAGGTGAAAAATCATTTTCCACCAAAAGTCAAAGTGATAAAACTATTGATCATGGGTTTACAATTTTTTTCAACCCACAACCTCATAGAAACAGGGAGGGATAGATCCCCATGAATTAGCCTACCAAGCCATATTTAGCTGGTTATGGGGCTCATGCTCTTGATTGTGGAACAAAATTCTAGACCTTTGGAATTTCTTTTAGCTTCTTGACAACATGAGAAGGTTTTGCCTTCTATTACAACAGACCATTTGTGACCAATGAGTTAAAAGCAAAAATATCTTAAGCACAAGGTGGGAGAAGAGGTTGAGATCCACTTGATTTGGCCATCTAGCCACAAACAAAATGGTGCATCCACTAAAACTCTCAAAGAAAAACATTTTTTTTTTTTGTCTATGCAATGTTCAGGAAGGTGAGCACTACAAAAATATTTCCTTTTCTTGTTGGGTTTGTGTTATATTCTTTAAATTACTTGGCTCGAGCATTGTTATGTTGCATCAAGTGCATCGGGGGGGTCATAGTGGGGGTTTGCAGGGAGACAATAGCCCCCTTACATGGGGTTTGGAGCAACGCCATGGAAAAAAATAATAAATAAATAGGCAGACCCAAGGATGGGGAGCAAACCCACCTATGGTTTTGCACATGGTTTTTGCGCATGGTTTTGGGCATGCTGGTTTTTCCCTTCATATTTTGTAGATCCGATTAAGGGAACTATGGTTATGTTCTAACCTAGGGTTAATGGATCTAGGGATTTTATGAATTCTTCGTCTTGTATATGATGTATTGTAACATTAAGAGGAACATAATGAAAAACCAATATGGTTTTCCCAGTTTTGGGTTCCAAGAGAAAATTAATCTTTGTGTGTATCTTCTATTCTCGCCATTGTATATTTTTTTGTTTTTTAAGAATTTGTTTGTAGGTAGTTTTTGTACAGGGTTAAAGCCTTCATTTGTTATCATAGCATTTTTGGCTTCAAGGGGATGCCTTCGAGGCTAAGGGGTTTTGCTCAGGCATGTGGTTGACCCTATTACAATGGGATATATGCAGGATTGTTGTGCAGGAAATCCTTTCTACAGACGGAAACGATCCCTCTAGTCCTGTGGGGGGATCTAGCAACAAAATAGACAAATATGTGCAAATTTTCCTAGTTTATACTAGAAACACAAAGGAAGATAGATGACCTACCTCACTCTGATGCTAAAATCCGTTGGTATTGTCCTTAATTCTCTTGCTTCCAAAATCAATCCCCTCTTCGCCAATGTGGATGAATACCTACAAGAAAAATCATGTGGAGATAGCAAACTCATACAAGCAAAAACCATTCCAATATAGACCATATAACATATCAAGGAGTATTATACTAAATGAGTAAAGATAGACACATTTATGGAAAGCAAACACATAATGTATTATTAATAGTTGGTAAAGGGAAGCATTACAACCACTTAAGCCTTGATGTTGGAAGCCTCCTTTAGGTTAGCTTCCAAGTCCTAGCCTTAACCTTCAAGCACTCCTTTTCCCTTAGCAAAATAGGCAACATTTGGGCATAGTTCAGCATAGGAAGGCAACCAAGCAATAGCCAACTAGTTGTGAATAGTAGGGATCTCATTTATAGGGAAGGAGAGGGAGTTGAGGATCCATAAAAGGAGGGAGATGTTCCACAACTCAAGGGAGAGATCCATGAAATTAGGATCAAGGACCAAGAATGGGAGATCTCGCTCTAATCCTTATTCACTTGTAACCAACTCATTATTCTCAAGACTTCTAGTAAGATAAGCTTCTCCTCCACTCTAGGAAAAAGTACCTTAAGAGGTTCAGTCCAGGTTTTCCTTATAAAAATCACGTTGGAAACATTAGGTCAACATAGTGCAACAAGTTACCAGTACGGGTCACCAGTGGTGCAAAACACATTGATCCTGAAAACTAGGTTTTTCACAAGTTTTCTCAGAAGATCTTTTAGGGAAATTTTTCTTATTTTCTTCAGGGATGCTTCTGTATATATTTTGTGGTGAATACGCTAACAAATTTCGTCATTTTGATGCTTCAGGATAAGGGATGGGAAGTGTGACAAAATATTGTGTAATAGGGATCGATTCTTGTGGTGAAAGGAAATGGTGAATAGTGGAAAGATAGAGATCGAGAAATTTAACAATCATAGCTTTGAGTTGTGGAACTTCAAGATGGAGGATCTGTTGGTGCATAATGATAAGTGGATTGTTGTTGATCTAGGTACTTAACCAACAACAATTTTGACTGAGAACCGAACCAAGTTGGATTGGAAGGAAAAGAGCACAATATGGTTGTGTGTCTAGGATTTATTATTACTGAATGTTTCAAGAGAAGCTACAGTGAAAGTTTTGTGGGACAAGTTAGGGACTTTGTACAGTCTAAGTCCTTGGTAAATAAATTATTCATGTTGAAGAAGCTATGTAACCGAAGATTGAGGGAAGGATACTTGGTGAAAAAGCATCTGAATGCCTTCAATACTAGGGTAAGTCAGTTATTATATATTGATATTAAAATTTCAAATGAATATTAGTGCATCAATTTCTTGTGTTCTCTACTAGAATCTTGGGATAGTCTAGTTTTTTCCATAGGTAGAAATATACCTACTTCAAAATTTGATGAAATAGTCTCATCCTTGTTGTTGGAGGAGATGAAATGGAAAAACATGGAGAGCGAGAATGGAGATGCCTTGTTTGTAAGAGGATGTTCCCAGAGCAGAAATAGAAATAAGTTCTCAAGTGGGAGATCTAAATCTAGAAGAACACCTAAATCTCTAGGAAAACCTGTAAAGGTATGCTAGAAATGCAAAAAATAAGGGCACTACAAGAAATATTGTAGATATAAAACTCTTGATAAAGGAAAGGGATTTGATGATGCTCCTCCTACAGAGGCGAAAACCACCTTAGATGGAGGTGGGGATGTGTACTTGGCTTCTTTGAGTACACACATAAATCAAGATCATCGTTGATTGAATCAATTGATTCCTTTAATATGACTCCCCATAGGGAATGGTTCTATGAATATGAAAAATATGATGGTGGTGATGTATTCCTGGGTGATGACAAGAAGACTAGAATCAGAAGGCGATGAAAATTAAAGCTAAATATTATATGTGGAAGGATTAGAACACTTCCTAGTGTTTTGCACATTCCTGGATTGGCCAGAAATCTAATTTTTGTAAGCAAGATGGATGATGTGGGTGTAAAGGCAGTGTTTGAGAAAGATACTTCCAAGATGGTTCAAGGAGCACTAGTATGAGGGGAGTTCGGATCGAAACTTTGTAGAAGCTTATAGGTAGTACTGATATTGATGGGTGCAACAGTTCTATCATTCCTGAATTTGGAGCATAAAATCTTGTAGTCTCTAGAGAAAAGACTATGTTATGGCATCAAAGACTAGAACATATTGGAGAGAAGGGCCTTCAGATACTACATGGTAATGGTATGGTAGAATGTATGTCTAATTACTCTCTGGATTTTTATTTCTGTGAACATTAAGTATATGGAAAGCATAATCGGATGATTTTTTCCTTTGGTGCTAAGAGGGAAGAAGAAATATTAGAGCTTCTGCACAATGATGTGTTTAGACCTGTGTTAGTTCCATCACTGGGTAAATCTGTGTACTACGTATCATTGATAGATTACTTCTCAATGAACACATGGACATATTTTCTTGAAAAGAAATTTTAAGTATTTGACAGGTTTAAATAATTTCAGGATTTGGTGGAAAATCAAACAGAGAATAAGATTAAGGTGTTGAGGACAAATAATGGTGGAGAGTTCTACAAGAAGGAATTCAAAGAGTTTTTTAAGAAGTGTGGTATAGCATGGTAGAAGACTACTCAATACACTTCTCGACAAAATAGAGTTGCAGAAAGCATGAAAAAAACACTAATGGAAAAGGAAAGAACCATGTTCAATGGCACTTTATTAGGGAAGGAATTATGGGAAGAGGTACTCGATATTGCATGTGACATGTTTAATAGATCACCTTCATCAACATTGGAGGATACTACTCCACATGGGGTATGGACTGGTAAGAAACCCTCTCTCTCACATCTCAGGGTATTTAGTTGTGATGCATGTGTACATGTTCCAAGGAGAAAAGAACCATGTTGGTTAGAAAATATTAATGGTGAATATTTATTGGGTATAAAGATGGTTTAAAAGGTTACAAACTTTGGAACCCAAAGACGTAGTATTTAGAGAAGTGAAGGATTCCATGAAACAGGAAGGCCTAGCAAGAGAAAAGGAACCAAATAAGATAGATTTTGAATTGAAGGATGAAGAATCATACTCTACAGAAGAACAGAAGAAGAAGAAGAAGAACCACACACTATGGTTTTAAGGAGATCGGTTTAGGAAGAAGGCACTAGAGAGGTATAGTCCATTTGATTTCTTCTTAATTTTTTATTTATCTATCATTGATGATGATGCCAAAACTATCATGGCAGTAGTGGATTCAAAGGATTTCAAACTCTAGAAAAAGGTCATGGTTGAAGAAATGGAAACCTTGGATGAAAATGAGGCTTGGGATATAGGGGAGTTGCTAGTTGGAAGGGAACCCATTGGAAGCAAATGGGTGTTTAATGTAGAATTTTCTCTACAAATCAGCTAGCTCACTGATATCATGTAGAAATTTCACTTGCAAATCCAACTGATATATGCAATGTACTAAAGCATAATACTAGATCTACATCTACCATAAACTTTGCGGAAGCTAATTAACCATGAGCAACATCAAGCATGAACACATATAACTGATAAGAAGGAATCAATCACACATAACACAAAATAATTTATTTGGGAAAAGCACCAGCCTAAAACCCCATCTCTGTATTATCAATCAAGTGGAAATCCTCAACAACATACAAAAAGAATTAGCTCAAAAGCCATCCTACTCTCTCTGTACTCTGATGATGTAGCTCATGGACTACTTAGCCCTGTATATAAAGGTTTCACCTCAAGTCCAAGCTCCTATTTCCTTTCGCAGTTTTGATTGGGGTCCAATTACAAAACACATGTAAATTGGCTTGATCATACTTGTTGTCAACCTCAAGTCCAACTATGCAATCCTTGAGGACTCAATTTCCTCCTACATGCAAGGAATACTTACTAGAAATATCCTAGCATCTGTAGTACATTGTCCCACATCTGATCTCAACTGGGTCTCTATCTGAACTGACATGCATCAGTTATCCATGAGTGAATACACAGTTATCTGAATATAATAGTTGTCACATGCATGCAAGCATCAACAAACTATATCTCATTAATTTAACAACTTGTTAAATTAATCTAACTGAACTTGACTAAGTTAAACTAAGTCATCTGATCCTCTCAATATAGAACTCATCCTTAATTCCTCAATCAGTGGAGTAAATCAAGGACACATTCCCCAATTAGTGAAGAAATAATTGCATGTTCTCACAAAGACTTCAAGTTTGCTTTTCCTTAACTAATTAACTCATGGGGAATTAATTAATAATATTCCAAATTGTTGGTAAGACCAAATTCGAATTTACTTTCTATAGATAGACCAGGGACAACTATAATTAAGAAGGGACCCAGAAATGCTATTTTTAGAAGATGTTATTTTTAGCAGTTTCACCTCTCACCCAATGTGGCCAAAATGCTCATTGACAAAACTGCTATTTTTAGAAGTTCTATCTTTAGCACTTCCTAAATTTAGCATTTCTTGTTGCACACTTTTCAACATTTAAGAAGAAGATGAATGAATAAGGAAAAGTGGAGAAATATAAAGCTTAGTTAGTAGCGAAAGGTTATTCCCAGGAATCAGGAATTGATTTTGGTGATATTTTTTCTCATGTTGCTAAGATAGCTTCTATTAGATTACTTTTATATGTTGTTGTTGATTTTGATTTTGAGGTAGAACATATGGATGTGAAGACAACATTCCTACATGGGGATCTGGAAGAATATATCTGCATGAAACAATTGAAATTATTTGCAGTGAAGGGTAAGAAAGAACTAGTATGCCGATTAGAAAAGTCTTTGTATGGGTTAAAGCAGCCACAAAGGATGTGGTATCAAAAATTTGATACATATATGTAGGGACTTGGATTCACAAGGGGCAAATTAGATCATTGTGTGTATTTTAAATTAACTGGTGAAGGATCTTGGTGTTGCAAACTTTATTTTGGGCATGGAAATTGAACGAGATTGGGAAAAAAGGACGCACTGGTTAAACCAAAGGAAGTATGTCAAGACAATATTGCAGAGGCTTAATATGCAGGATAGAAAACCAATGAAGGTTCTTATTTTGATAGGTGTAAATTATATATAGAACAGTCTCCGAAGACACAACAAGAGGAAGAGGAAATGTCCCAATTTCCATATGCGAGTGCAGTTGGTAGTTTGATGTATGCAGTGGTTTGTACCAAACGGACATTGCAAGTGCAATGGGAGTATTGAGTAGTTTTATGTCAAAACAAGGGAAGGAACATTGGACAACAATAAAGTGGGTTTTCAGGTATCTATGTGGCACTAATGATTATGGTTTGTGCTATTAAGGAAGACTAAGATCAGATAGAGTGTTGGACATGCATGGATTTGTTGATGCAGACTGGGCTAGAGATCTGAATCAGAGAAGATCTACAAGTGGGTATGTGTTTAACCCATTTGGAGGAGTAGTCAGTTGGATGAACAACAGTCTATAGTGGCTCTTTCAACTACATAGGCTAAATACATGCCTGCCACCCATGCAAGCAAGGAAGCAGTTTAGTTGCAGAGATTGTGTTCAAGTATGGCATTGGTACAATGAGCTATAAGAATAGACTGTAACATCCAAAGTGCAATTTTCATGGAAAGAACCATGCTTATCATTTGAAGACAAAGCATGTTAATGTTCAGTATTACTTTTAGAGGGATATGGTTGAAGACAAGAAGGTGTTGTTAGTAAAGCTGGACACTTTGAAGAATGTTGCAAATGCATGAACAAAGTCTATGAGCACTAAGAAGTTTTCTTGTTGTTTACAATGGGTGTTGCATCCCTGGATCGATGATTGTGTACTCATGCGGCCCCCTTTATGCAAAGAAAACAACGAGTGGGAGAATGTTGGGTATGTGTTATATTATTTGCTTGACTTGGTTTAGACATTGTTATCTTGCACGGGGTGCATTGGGGGGATGGGGAATCCCCCCTACTGGGGGGTTTGCAGGGGGGTGGTATCCCCCTTGCATGGGGTTTGGGGTAGTGCTCCCCCACCCAAAAATAAAATAAAATTTAAAAATTAGGCAGACCCAATGATGATTGAGAAGACCCAAGGATGGGGTCAGACCCAAGGATGGTTTGAAGGCCCCAAGGATGGGGGGTGGACCCAAGGATGGTGAGTACCCACCCACAGTTTTGTGCATGGTTTTGGGCATGATGTTTTTACCCATGGTATTCTGTAGATCCAAACAAAGGAACTACGGTTATGTTCTAGTCCAAGGTTAATGGATCTTGTTTTCTCGATTTTGGGTTACAAGAAAAAATATTTGTGTTATTTTATATTCTCACCATTATAGATTTTTTTTTTTTTTAACAATTATTTTGCATGTAATTTTTATACACAGTTAAAAACTTCATTTATTTTTGTGGCCCTGATAGGTATGGAGGTGAATATGGAAAAATTAGCCATCTATTTTCTATATTTTATCGAGAACCTTAAGATTATGGTGATAGAGAAATTTGGATATCATGCTTTGGAATTGAAATATGGTTTTAAACGTTTGGGTTGTTTTCTCAAGCCCAATAGAAGGTCAGTGGTTGTAATGGAAATGCCTCTTTCCAAAATAGAGAAGAAGATTAACTTTTGGTGCAATTGTTGGATCTTGAAAGGGGTCATCTAATTTTGGTGAAATCTATCATTGAGGCCATCCTATTTTATTTGCAATTGTTGGTGTTGATTCCTAAATGAATCTTAAAGAAAATTAGAAGAATTGCTTTTAATTATTTATGGAATGGTGAAGTGGAAATATTTGTGATCACAACTTGTGAGTTGGAACAAAAATGCTTTGCCAAATGCTCAAGGGTGTTGGGGGCTAAAAATCTTATCTTGTTTTTGGATAGCTTTAGTTGGAAATCCCTTTTTATATTTTTCACAAGGGATGGTTTTTTAAGACAAATATTGGAGGACAAGGATAATACTATGGGATCTATCTTGGATTAGATTCAATCCCCATAAAAGATTTATTTCAATTCCTCTTACCATTGGAGGGTTCTTTCCCATGAATTCTCAATGGTAGGGGATCATTTATCTTGGGAGGTATATTTAGGATCTAAAGTTTGTATTCTGTGTGATTTTATTATGGGTTGCAACCAAAATATTTTCTTCTTGTTTATATGATCAACTATCTTCAAGAAATATGAAAATATACACTGGATTAGATTGTCGATTTAACTATATATAATATATAACATCAAGGTTGTCTCTTAATTGAAGCCTTGGGGCTATTGAAAGAATGGTATCCTTGTTAGAATTTATTTTTGGAAGATTTTATTAAAGCATGAGTAAAAATAAGAGATGGTTGTGATGAGATGGATTGGATTTATAATCCAGCTAGGGGATCGTACACTACAAGATTGGGGAATTGTTCTTTGTTAGGGAATCCTCTAACCAATGATGCATGGTGGTATAAAAAAATTGGAAAATTAAGCTCCGTTAAGGGGAATTGTTATTTTTTTGGTGTATACTAATGAACATGGTACTAACCTAAGATCAAATGATGAAGCAAGGATTTAAGGGTCCAAGAATACATGCATTATGTCATTCGGAAGTAGAGGATTCAAGTTATCTACTTTTACAATGTGGGTATAGTAGACATGTATAAGAAAATCTTGAATGTTTGACCCATATTTCGAATCTTTAGGGAAACCACTTTGTGTTAGATTTTTTTAGATGGTATATTGACTCTTGGCCTTTAAAAGGAATTTGAAATCTTCTAGTTGTTGTTTCCTAGGGCATATGAATGGCCTGAAATAAATGTCTATTTCATAACAAGTTGATGTTGTCGGCACTAGTGGCTTCAAGGGTATTGGCTATCTCGTCAATATATTTCACCCCAATAAAAAAATGTGACAAAGAATAGTGAAGGGGCTACAAATTGAGAAGGGGTTAGCATGGAGTTTTTTTATGGTTTGAGTCAACATACATGCAATCACAATGTTCTGGGATTCTCAATTTTTTTTGGATAATCATTATCTATTGGAAAAGAATTCTTAGGTCTAAGTTCAAATAATTGTGTTGAGGAATGTTTTATATGCTCTCTTGTTTATAATGGTTGCTCAGGTAGATAGTCGGTTACAGGTATTTGTGATTCCTATTTGGTCATCAAATGGATGTTGATTTAGGGACACATAGACAATTTGGGCCTCCCAAATTTAGCATAATTGTTTCTCAAGGATTGTGCATATTAGTTTCAAACGATTTCTTTTTCTCACATATACTAAGAACTTAATGGTCAGCTTGATGCACTCTCAAAGGAGGCTCTAGACACTCCATAGGATTTACTCATTACTGATGAATACAAGCATAATGGCCTTGTGGGCTAGTGTGATATCAACTACAAAATTTTGTAGCTCTTCAAATGCATTATTGTATATGGACTTATCAATATTTTTTGCGCTTATAAACACCCCGTTGATTTTGTAACTTTGTTGATAATAACTATAGAATTCTTTTTTCTGAATGACAATAGTTGTATTCATATTACTTTAGAACAAACTCTTTTTTACAATTTCTTATACAAAATAGATATACATTTTTTTTTCCTTATTAACACTTTTGGATTGTACTTTCATGTTATTTTGAAATAGATTAATATATATATATATATTAGAAATAAAAAAAAAAAAAAATGATCTAAAACAATATGACTATAGCTAATTCATTTGGAAAAAAAATATTCCTTGGCAACACTTTTGGATGGTACTTTCCAATACTATTTAAAAAAAAAATAATATTGGAAATATAACTGTATCAATTTATAATTACAAATGATTTGAAATTTATAAATCAAATTCAAAATCATCAAACTCGTAATTCCATTACAAATTATTTGATTTAAAATTTACCAACTAAATTCAAAATTATCAAATTTACAAACTGTTGAAGGATTAAAAACTTCGAAAGTTTCCAAAAAGCTTAACACTATTTTTAAAAGATAAAGTATTTACTTTCTAGAAGAAAATGTAAATTAATACATTCTGTTCTATGGTCACAACATATTCTCTTTAGCTCAAAAAAATTACCAAACACTACATAGTGTCGATTTAGATATTATCTATCTCATATATAAAGTACTTAAAAGCATGAATCATGGATTAATAAAAGTAATTAAATTTTAATGTTAATAACCTAATCTTTATGTAACCACACAGCTTTAAGTTTTGATTCAAATGAATGCAATTGAAGAATGTGGGGAACAATTTTCATCCCAACAGACCCTTCAGTGAAAAGAATTGAGAGACTTGGATCCTTAATCAACTCTCTACCTCAAAATAGATGCTTCACATATTTCTCTTCGTTTATTTAATAGATTTTATCATATTCATCCATGTAAAGAAGCTCCATTATCATGTAGGGTGTTTTTTGAACACTTTTATAATTTAATTTCTAGAAAATTTATTTTTTATTTAATTTAAATATATTTTATTAATAAATTTAATAATGGTATTAAAATTATAATTTTAAAGGGTGGTTTATAAAATATTAAGTCATCATTACATTTATTGGAAAGTTTAGGTAGATGAATCTGAAGGGATTTACCCGTCGGTCAACTAGCAATATCTAACCCCAAGAGGGCGTCGAGAGATTTGCCCATGACCCTCCCGATATGTGAGGTACCTAGCAACACAGAACTCAAACCAATTGAATATCACTTGGAACTCTGTATTAAAACTATACTTATTATATTTATATTAATATTTATTTTTAGTCCTTGTGTCGTTGAGGACTATAACTTTCGCCTCGCATCAAAGTGCGCTGACTTTCAATATTTTTCCCATTTTATTGCAATTTTACCAAAATTTGGAGAAAATGCTTAATATTCTTATTTTCTATAAATTCAAAAATAATTTTATAATTTTCTGGTAGACTTATTTCTAATGTTCAAATGGTTGATTGAGCTATGATGGGACATAATTCCCCTAGTGGATGATGTTTTATTTTTGCTATTTGCTAGTGACTCGCAAATAATTTAAAAATCAGAAAAATACTAATTTTGTGAGTGGCCATTGTGTGGGTGAGTATTCTCACATTGACACTGAGAGTGACATTGTTATGCAATTGCATTGCCCAATGATGCCAGAATTGGGGCAGTTTCAGGTTCTTTACCTAGACGAGGAGCAGGGGCTAAACGAATCTCCAATTCATTGAATTTCCTTCTGCACAATAATCTTCCTTTCGCACTACCTACTTGTACGAAACTCGAAATAGAATTTTGCACAAGAAAGCATTACTTCATTTAAATATCATATTCTTATGAATGAAAAAAACATTAAAATTAACTAAAGTAAAAGTATCTAATGAACCTGTATAACTTTATGAGGGTTTATTTAAACAACATTTTACAATATAATAATTACTTTTACAATAATTACTCTAAACCATAATAGCACTAATATCAATAGGTTTATTTGTACATTTTGGTTTACATGTAGGATTAATAAAAGTTGCAACAAGTAAAAGTTATTTTTCTATTATAAAAAGAAGGAATTTCAATGTGCGAAGGTTCGCAGAATGAACTAACTTCCGTACATTGAACTTCCTTCCACACAATAATCTTCCTTTCCCACTACCGGCTAACAAGAAACTCGAAATGGAATTTTACACGAGAAAAAATTTATTAAATAAAAATTATTTTATTTAAATACCATATCCATATGAACCAAATGAAAGAAAACAATAATCTTGAACTTGTGTCTTATGCTAATCTTTTTTCCCCACTACCTGCTTGACTCTCAAGTAACCAAATGAAACACAATATTGGCTTTAATAAGTATATAAATGCTTGTTCAGAAACACGAGGAAAAATACCAGGAAGCTATATTTTGTACAATCTTTTACAGTAGCATTATGCATTTGACATCGCTCATTCTCATATTTTTAGACCTAGCTAATGGATAGTGCAATGCTGTTTTGTAGAATTTGTATCAGCAAAGGGATCAAAATTCTGTGGTTCACAATACGGGACCTTTGGGATGTTTGTCGTGAACCCATGTGGGCATTTAATAATAAAACAAACATGTAACTAAGTCAATAATTATTATTGATATCTTGAGGAGCAATGGTCAGAATCAACAGGTCTCCCGCTCACAACTGTGAAGCTGAAGGGGTCAACGCGGCATGCAGGATCGACGTAGGGGAGCAGATAGATCTGAGATCTGAAGATCTGGTAAAGCAATGGGCATTCACGGTTGACTCAGATCTGGGATGGTCAGATTTGGGTCGTTATTGGAGGGACTTGGAGGCCCCGCTGCAACAGAGTAGTCAATGAGCAAATCTGGATATGCAGACTTTGCGAGATGCGAAATGGAAACATGGGATGCTCAAACAAGTGTATGAATACGCAGATCTATATAAGGATCAGTGGATCACAAGAGACCATAAAATTTTCTCTCTCAATCTTACTTCTGCGAGGTTTTTACCCTATGTATACCCGGAACGGGATATGAATGCGACCTCAGAAGATTCAAATATTACATATATGCTTGGTATAAGCCCAGATCTATTAGCGAGATGTTCCAAAAATAATCATAATGCAGATCTGGAATTAGAGGATGTTTATCAAGCCTATGTAAATATTTCAAATTATAAATCGGCAATGATCTTCGAAAATCTAGATTGTGAAGCACAATACCCAAAACCAAGTGAAAGAATCCTGAATCAAATTTTTATAAGAACACTGAGCGGTAAATCTATCTGGATCAGGATGTAGATACAAGCTCTCAAGCACGAGATTCAAAAGCAACTGGGGATACCAGCAAGTTTTCAAAATCTTATTTATGTAGGGAAGTCATTGCAGGAGGTCCTCACACTGCAAGATTATGGCATTGCTCCCGACATGACCATCATTCTCAACACGAGACTACTTGTAGAGTGCTCGGAATCTAGCTCAAAAGGTCTCGCTTCATTCAAGGATGTTGTCAAAGGGGAGGTGGAGACTCAAAACAATCCAAAACAAATCCCAAATCAACCTGGGTCTTATATCATGGAGCAGAAGTCCCAGGTTCGGTTTGACAGTCACTTTCGCTGAGGTAAATGAGCTTTATGCAAATTTCCACACCAAAGCAGTTATATGTAGATTTAACGATTTCTGGACCAAATCAAAGGCTCTTCATGAATGGATTTTCTCTACTTGGACACCAAATTGTGATATCCATCTATGTTCTAAAGGGTTTTTTATTTTCAAGTTTGACACAACAAAAGATAAGGATTATGTATTAAATTATGGACCATGGTTTTTGGGCAATGTAGGGCTCTTCATGATATTTTGGTTTCCCAGATTTGACGCTACCACCATGATGGTATCCAAAATGCCAGTATGGGTCAAGATACATAATCTACCATTGCATTTTTGGCACCACAAAGTATTAGAAGGAATTGGGAACTCCTTAGGGAAATTTCTAAAGGTTGATGCGGATCAAGTCTCAAAAGGCATTTTTACATTTCCCAGAATCTGTGTTGAAGTAGACCTTAGCCAAGGCTTATCTGATCACATCTTGTTGGTCCACAATAATCTACAGTGGACACAACCTCTTGATTATGAGAATACAACATTTCGTTGACATGTCTTCAAACAGGACATCTTCATAGCGCATGTCCACAAGCTAAAAAAATCCCAAAAGAAATAAGAGACAACCTCAAAAGCCCAAAGGTGGGAAATTCTCATAACCTCGGGAAGTAGACGTAGACACCCCATAAAATGCCTCAAACATCAATGATCAGAAAGCCTAGAACACCTCACAGAAGGATGAGGTTGAGCATAATTTTGCATTAGTTCCAATATCTTCCGTTCCATAGCTGTAGAGTGAGAAGATTACCCCTGAAAAAGAGGTAAGTAGTACCAAACGAATCCATGCATCAGAAGGTTTGGATTTTGATAAAGAACTACCAGTAAATGTGAAAGAGAAACAAATGACTATTGTATCATCCACACCCAACACTCGTGGTTAGCGAAAAGTGGAAAAAAAGAAAGGTAGAAAAGAGTAGAATAGTCATAGCTCTTTGATGAGATTCTATAGATCCTGAGAGGCCAGGATCTGGTTAATATGCATATGCTCTTTAGCATCTACAATATGTAATTGTTTTCATTATAAAAAAAGTTGTGATTTTTCCTTAGGAAAAAAAAAGTCAATAATTACTTTTTCCTTAATAAATATATAAAATATATAATCAAAATAAAATAACTAACATAAATATCAAATTTAATTTTCATTTACCTTGGGAACTCATCAAACATTTCAGGGTGGAACAAAGTGTGTGGCTAAGAGCCATGAATGTGAGTGTGGAAGTTTGTCCTTGTGCAGAAGTGCATTATGTAGAGGTTATGCTCATCCAATTCCCATATGTGACAAATTAAATTATTAATATTTCGATATTCAGAACAAGTGATTCATGACAAGTAGACATGCACGCTTGCGGTTTTCAAATGGTGGCAAACTGGGAAAACGTCTACTTTGTTTTCGCATTCGTTGCACAGGAAAAGATGGTGGTAGGGAAACAACAGTATGGAGATGTCATTACTCCTACAAAGCCTGCATGTTCTCTGTGTTTCAAGGTCCTTGTTCTCCCTATAGACGTCATGGACTTATATTTTTCTACAAGCATCAAAGGAATTTCAATGTGCAGAGGTCTATACAATGAGCTAAACTTCCGCACAATAATCTTTCTTCTGCACTACCTACTTGCACGAAACTCGAAATGGAATTTTTAAGAGAGAACATTACTTTATTTAAATGTCATATATGAACCAAACGAAATGAAACAAAACATTAGAATTAGCTAAAGTAAAAGTATATAATGAACATTTATAACTTCATGAACATTTATCTAAAGAACATTTTACAATAAAATAATAATTACTTTTACAATAATTAATCTAAACCATGATAGCATTAATATCAGCAGGTTTATTTGTGCACTTTATTTTACATGTAGGATTAATAAAATGTGCAACAAGTAAAAGTTATTTTTCTATTACAAAAATCTTGGACTTATCTTTTTTGCAAGCGTCAACTCCAAAAATATTACTGTGCAGAAGAGAGTTCAATGTGCGAAAGTTACATCAAAAGAAGCATCATAATATGCCTTTCCAATTCTACTAATAGCTATTTTCATATTGTATTAATGGGTATTATTAGCCAAAGACAAATATTCAAAAAATATCACTCAAAATGAAGCATGATGTATGTTTATATGGTGCTAAAAGATGTAAAGAATATTCTAAAGGTTGAATTACACCTAAAATCTTAATGATTAGGTTAAGAGTGGAGTCTCATAAATCAACAAGCACTCACCATAGTAGATTGTTGAATTATAATTGAAAATTTATTGGTCACATATTTGAGCTCGAGCTTCGGTGCAACATCATATCGAACCGAAGGTGATGTGAACCAAGAATTAGCTACTAAACATTAAACTTGTTCGGAAATTCAAATCATGCCATACGTACTTCATTATTCTTGAGTAATAAATAACGTAGAAAAAATATAGACAGACATGAGGCAGTTAAAGTTTGGATAATTAATTCATATATCTGGAATGTCGGAATACCCTCGTATGAATTGCACTCTCGAGTCAAAATAATAAGCACCTCATGTGAGGCTTTTATGAAATGCAAAGGCCTTTGCATTTTGCATATAACCATCGAAGAACTACTTACTAGAATTGTCACTTAACTAGGTGGTATGATTTAACTAGTATTGTGTGGAAGTGATCCTTATAACGATAGCCAATAGAAACATTCACACATTTAACCATTATGTGGAGGCTTTCATTTCACAGAGATTTGGAATAACTTCACACCTCCGCACAATGAAAGCCTCTGCATATATAATCAAGGTATACAACATATGGGACCCACATCAATCAATAATAGCTTTGAATGTTAATGACTAACCAAAAGACATTATTGAGTGCAGAGGAAGTTGTGTCGTGGTGGTTTTGCAGAGGAAGGACGTGTGTGTGGTGAGTTGTGTAGAATTTTTTGTGCAGGGAGAAACAATTAATTAGCGGTAGAGGGGCGGACTATGCTGCATCGCAGCAATTAATCTTGTTATATTTAACTTTATTCATTTCTTATTATTTATTATTTTATCTTGTTGTTTTAATATTATTATTAATTAATAAATAATCAATGAAGTAAGAAACTTCATTTGAGTTAGCTTTATATATATATAAAAATATATATATATACAGCAGTCAACCCTACATAAGTAGTATAAAGTCACCCAAGAACCCTCATAGATATTGAAGGTTTACATCACAACTCTGAGAGAGTGTGAATAATCATTATCCCTCTTTCCAACTTTTGGCACTAGACTTAATCTTATTAGTCTAAATAGGCTCCCAAGAATCAAGACCTCATTTACCCAAGTATGGATCGAATTTGATACATTGTTATTGCTTGTGTGTGCTAAGCATCTCAAAAGGATTATCTAAACTACCTATAACTCCTACTAGATACTTAGCCCTAGGCATCAAAGTCTAATCATTCAAATCCACCAGTGAGTAACATTGTAGCTCTTTGTCTTGACTTGAGCATCACAACTCCAATATTAGGTGCTTTGGTCCTCTCAAGATGATCACATTTCACATCAAGAATTATACAAGGTAGAAGAGCCACCAGCATAGGTTGTTTTTCGCCAACACATAAGGTATAAATTTGTATACATGAAATCATTGAATGAACTATCCTTCTCAGTTCACTACTAAATTCATATTAATCACTGTCTCATAGCATGTTTCCAATAAATTAGTTATAAATAACATCATCATATCATAAAAAGAATCCACATCCCAACTCTTACATGTCACTTGAAAACACGACATTATCATCACTATCACGAGATCATCAATAATAAGGCACCACATGCTCATAAAAAACATATCATCATTAAAAATTTCATGTAACTACATCTTGCCATCACATCATGAGACATTATTATAAGATATATAACATCAACACATTCTTATTAAAGATATATCATTTTATCAACATAATAATGCAACTATATGATAACATAACATAATATGGAAATACCACAAGATTCTAATGTAGCGTAACATCATGAATATAATAATCATCTCAACACATAGAGCATACAAAGCAATAAAATACCATGAACATGTTTTGGATGATTTAACAACGAAATCAAATTCACTAGCCTGCATAAATAATGAATACTAGTGGTTAGATTTAACATAATAATATTATTGTATATCCCTATAAAATCTATTTTAGTTAAATTATCATCAACCTTAATTGGATCATCAATAGTATGAGTGTCATGTTCTGATTAAGACATCAATGGTTATTTCCTCTTATTTAAATAAGAAAGTTGACAATTTATGGGGAGGTATAGTCACCTTGTCAATATGCTCAAGTTTTCTAAAGCCATAATATCTAAGAATATATTATTTTCCACATAGTGGAATTCAATTCAACATCAATACATTATTGGTCTTACTAGCATGCCTTGAATAGTTAATATTAAAACTTAATTTCTCGGTTTTGGTATATTTTTACACAAAAGCTTGAGGTTCTCACATCACTTTAAATCTTTGGCTTTCTCATTCAAATATTGTTATACCCAATGCTATATGAAGATTAAGTTCTCATTATTTATGTTTTTTGTTCCTTAATCCACTTGTATAAAATAATGGTTGATCCTTAGTATTCTATACTTCACAAGTAATTATCAATGTTCACCCTAAGAAACACTAACCCTTCTAATCCAAATATACAATTAATCATTCGCATAGAAGCTTTTTACTCTTCATTCTAGGCATTTGTTCTATCTCTAAGATTTAATATATCACATAAACTATTTCCTTTGCTAAAATGTAGACAATTCTAATTCTTAAATATTTAATCCTTTAAACATTTACCCAATTTATTATTTTTCATTCTTCACCAATTATGAGTGTTCTAGTTGATAATTTCTATCTTGACAATTTGAAATTATATCAATTATCACTATGACCCTTAGTGGGCCCTTACTAATTATTTGTAGTCATCATTCATGACATTTAATCCACTCCTTGATATTTGTAACAAAACTCTCTACTTAGGTGAAACACATCTTCATTATCATTATATAACTTGTAACATCCCAACATTTAATCTCCTATCATATTTTAATTGTAATTAATTATGTTAATGATGCTTGTATGGGAAAGTATATGTAAATGGGTTATCAAGTTCAAAATAGTTGTAATTATATCTAATAACAACTATTGAGGAGGTGAATCCTTAATATGGATCATGAAAATCCATGAGGAGGAGGGAAGCTAGCAAAGGGGATTTGGAGAATTAATCTTTGTCAATAAATTAATTAATTGAGCCAATAATATGATATTTTCATTTTTTTTCAAAGAAATATCTGGTGGAAAGGTGTGGATATAACTTCCATTTTCATGGAAGTAGTGGTTTTACACCAACTACTCATTCAAGTTATGGGCAACATATCACTAGAATATTTCTAAGGTCTAAACCAAAATCTTATGATCTGACCAACATGGGTAGACTTGATAAAAAAACCTGAGGAAGAAAGGCAGATAAAGGAAAAAGGAAAGACGACGAAGCATGTGTAGGAAGCACTCGTGCATATGAATGAGAATGAATATTCAAAAGTATGAACCACAAGTGTGTGCCTAAAGCATGAGCAATTGGGAAGGAGCATTCATGAAGGAATGCACCCATGGAACCAAAGAGAAGAGAAAAAAATTAGAATAAAAAGACAAGAGGAGTCTCTCCTAGGAACTAAAGGAAAACCTTGTGCGTAATTGACTCCTCCTGGTTGTGAGTGTGGTCACCATTTGAGTCTTCAATTTAAGCTAGAAGGAAAACTAAATCTCTGAGGAATTTGTTTATGTTATGCACAAAATCATCAGAGGGAAGCACTAAGGGACACTTGGCTAAGTGAAGGAATTCATTCATGTTGTGCAGAATTGATGTGGCTTGTTATTAAGAAACATTTTTGAACCATGCATGAGAAGCACAAAAGGGAAGAACCGAGAAGGGATCTCTATGTTTTGCAAGCCTTTGGTGGGAATATTATGAATGAGAACAGGCCCTAGATCAATAGGTTGAGAGATCTCATACTAACTTCCATGTGGATGAAAGAGAGTGGCCTTCATCCCTACACCACTAATAGCTTAGAAGAGATTTCTCATTTTTTGGTGCTTCCTATGTAGAGTAGCTAAGAAATTACCCATAATAGTTGTGAAAACTTTGGGCTTGGTGTGACCTTAAGGGAATTGATGAAGTTGATTTGATGAAGGAGAATGGCCTTAATGACTCCACCCTATAATGTTGAGTGTGAAATTCCCTCATTGCTTCATGGTCAGTCTTGGGGGTGGTTAGCTGGAAGAAATATTGTAGTGTAGTTCAGTGTATGGTGGAGTGGAACATGGCTCTCCTTTCATCAATTACATATATCTAATGAATTGGATCAGATAAGTACCCTTGTCAACTTCATCTATATAATGTAAATCTTGTTAATGAGAAGGATGATGATTAATAAATGTGCTATGTTTATGTGTTTTCCCATAAAATGGGCCATATGGCCCATGAAATGCCTACTTGTGATTAGAATTAATAGATTTGACTATAATGGCTACATAGTGTTCATGTGCTTGCTAAAAATCCCTAATGTGCTATTGTGTTGTGCCTTTCATGTTTATGTATAAGAAGTAAATGGCTCACCCTAAGCATGGAATTGATAGACTTTTGGTCCTAGTTATGGCTAATGTCCACAAATTGTTATTAAACAAACTCGAGAAGCTTTTGGCATACTAGAGTGATTATAAGGTCTTGAATATGATATGGGATTACATACAAGAATAAAAGAATTGATATCATAAATGAATAATTAAGGGAAAAAATATTCTCAGAACATTCGATGGAAAGTATTCAATATTTCACTAAACAAATCTGGAGCTGATGGAAGTCTAATTCGAATGAATTCTTGGAATAAAGTAGGGAGATGAAGGATTTTGGATGCCTTCGGGATTAGTGAATACCTTTATGGTTTTAGAATATTTTTGGGTATTTTATAGCTCTATCAAATTCATTTCCAACCTTAGGGAGAAACTAAGGAAATCCCATCTACAAAACTACTTGGCCTTAGAAAAATTCAAGGAATGAATCCCCTTAAGTCTTGGGTTGTTTAGAAATTTGGGATTTATGGATCCCTAGCCTCAACCACTGAATATATGGCCAACAAGGGAGCTACATCCAAAGTTTAATCATGAGGGACATAAATGCTAGATTAATAGAGCATAAGGCTATTGGTTTCTAGGGGTCAGGAATTATAATCAAATATCAATTGTAAGTTCCCAACAATAACATACCCGATATGCCAACATATAACATAACCCCCCTTTCTATGAATAAATCTAGTATCACCTATCAAGCATCAACCTAAACACCACTAGCACAAAAGTATTGGAATCTAGGGATCAACCACTTTAGCCTTCAAGAAAAGATATAACAGAGGAAAAGGGAGATTTCAAAGACCAAAGTCCCTTATCCTTATCCCCTGGTCACATGTCCAATGGGATTTGTGACCAAGAGTCTAGCTAGAAGGGGCTTAGGGCCTTTGGCCATTGGGTGTCTAACATTTTTCTTTTTTTCGTCAAGAGAACATGATGGAGTCCATCTAGCATAAACTTACAATGTAAATAGAACTCGTACTATTTGATAGTTAACGTAAAGTTCAATATTTTATAGTTGAAGGGACTCGGTGTCGGGTATCGAGCTTTTGGAGGTCAGTTGTTAGGAGATCATGAACCATTTATCTAGATTTCGTCCAAATACTAATAATATATGATATAGTGGTAGACCTGGTATGTTGGCATGGAAGAATTGGTGACATTGCATGCTAATCTGGAAGTTGATGTGGCATTCTAATGTGGCAAGTGATTTATCATGGTGACATGGCACAAGGTAGGTCCTTGATGATGTCACATGTTATTGTGGCAAGAAGATGTGGATCAAAGTGCATAGTGGCATTAAGGTGTTGGCATATGGCAGCCAAGGTTGAGGTGACCTCAACATCAAATGTTAGGATGTTCAGTGTCGAGCGTTAGGTAATGATGGACCCTCATGAATTTTTTATACTAATGAATCCAAACAAGTTCGTCGATCGACAAGAATATTTTTGTTAATGGAAATCCATAGGTTAGGTTGGGGAAGGTACAACGAGCAGAGTCCCCATGTATTTCTAGTGGGTCGATATATTGGTGAGTTAGGAGACAAAGCATTAGTTGATGAAGAAGTGGATTCACGGTGATAGACAAGATGTTAATCATTTATTAGGATGTTAGCTCATTACATTTAGAGCTGACTCAGATGACTATGCATAAGAAGGGACCTGGGGAGGGTCAAGAAATCAATAGAGAAACAAGGTAGAAGACAAGAAGGTAAGTTCATCAATTGATGACCTAATATCGATCGATTGGAAAAGCGATAACTAAGTTTAACAAGTGAAAGCCTTGTCCAAGGGCCCATGGCTGATATTCCTACCAGTGAGTTGGGCTAGTAAAAGTGGGCCAGTGGGATAAAGACACATGATGGTATGGATTCATGAGGTGGCTTGAAGGGAAAATATTTAAGAGGGTATAAATTATTCTCCAAGACTCAAATTTGAATGAATTTTATATCGTTGGGAATCTCTCGATGAACATAAGATGATGATGGTATCATAAATGAGCTTCAAAGTGATTTCAGGAAGATAAATTTTTGTAACCTTGCTTCCTTAAGGTGACCAGGGAGGTCAATTTTGGATGCCTCACAACCGTAATAGATTTAAGGGGCCAAGTGTGTTATAGTCATAAATAAATTTAGCAACTCTCCTCTCTTGAATGGTTTTAAGTGGTTGTGCTTCAACCCATTTTGTAAGATACTCAATACACACCAGATTATACTTGAATTGGTTAGAAGGTTGATTGATAGGTCCAATAAAATCAATATCCCACTTCTTTGAATGTCTCCAAAGAAATCAATGATTGCATTGAAATTTTCTCTAATTTTCCGGGCTAGCCCATTCTTTGGAAATCATTTTATTGTCTAACATATACTTTAGTGTCCTTGTAAAGTGTTGGCCGATAATAACTATGAGAAATTATTTTCTTTGCTATTCTTTTGGCTAAAAAATGTTCATCCCATGGATCATCATGGGAAATTCCTAGGACATCATACACTTCATCTCCTCTAACGCATCTTCAGAGAACTTGATCTAGCTCTAATTTGAACAAATGTCCTTTTATTCATGTAAATGGTGCACTTTTCTTAATTATATCACATTCTCATTGTATTAAAAAAAATGTTGAGGTGGCTAGTTTGCAATGTCTAAAAACCAAGGTGTCATTACCATGACTACAAATAGATGCTCATCTAGGAAATATTCATCCAAAGGATCATCCACTTTGTCATTGGCGATTCTTGAAGGAAAATTTGTAACCACATTCTCCTGACTAAGTTTATTAAGTATAGTAATATCAAATTCTTGTAAAAGCAAAATCTAGTAGATTATTCTACCATTAGTAGTTTGTTTATTCATTAAAATATATAATGGTTGAATAATATGTATGAATGAATATAGGTTACCTAGTGATATAATTCTAGAATTTATTGATGGCATGGAAAACCACCAAAAATTCCTTTTTGGTAACAATAATTGGATTTGCATTTGCATTATTTTTATTGATATAATATATTGCATACATTGTTGAGTTCTCTTTCGGTCCTAACACAACACCCAAAATTTTATTATAAGTATAAGAATAAATATAAAATGGCAAAATGCAATTTGGTCCTTGTAAAATTAGGGCAATTGTCAATTTGTTCTTTAAAGTTTCAAAAACTTGTTGATAGGCTATTGTCCAAATGCATTCTACATCTTTAGATATCAATATAAATATTGGAGATGTTATTTTGCTAAAATTTTCAATAAACCTTCGATAATAGCCAACATGGACTAGGAAACTCCTTGCATCTCTTTGTTTTGTTGATACAAGCAAATTTTTAGTAACTACATTTTTTGCAAGAACCACTTAAATTCATTTTTTTAAAACATGATTTCCTAACACAATCCCTTCATTCATGATTAAGAAGCATTTTTAATTACTTAATGAAAGATGGTTCTTCATATGTTTTTGAAGAAACTTTTCTAATCTAGTTAAGGCTTCATGAAAGTCATTCCCAAAAGTTATGCAATCATATATAAAAACTTCAACAGATTCAGGAGTTAAATTAGAAAATATTCTCAAGACAACTCTTTGGAATGTTGTGTCCCAGGGGGGAAGCTCAAATGATGATTGAGGTAATGTGAAATCTATGAAAACTAAGAGATCCAAGGTTCAAATTCCCCCCGGTTGTGACCTGGTTTATGGAGAAGAGGACAGATCGTAGACCCCTACATGCTTACTAATAGTTACACGTACGGTGGGTTGATGGGTTCCTTTGGGATACAAAAATAAACTCTTTGGAATGTTGTGGGTGCATTGCTTGATCCAAACGGTATAAATCTACATGAAAATGTCCTAGGAGGACAATTAAACATGGTTTTATCCTAGTCCTTTGGAGCAATATGTATTTGATTGTACCCACTAAAATTTTCTAGAAAATATAAATACTTATTTCCCATAAGTGAATCCAAAACTTGATCAATAAATGGTAAAGTGAAATGATCCTTTCTTTTGGCTTTGTTCAATTATCTGTAATCTACACAAATTCACCATTTCCCCCTTTCTCTAGAACCATAATATGTGATGAAAACTACTCAAATTCAAAAGTAGGGTAGATGAATCTATTTGTCAAAAAAAATTGGAGTTCTTCTTTCACAATACCTTTAAGGATTGGATTCATTCAATGCTGCATTTGTATGATGAGAATTACTCCATCTAAATTATAGATATACCGCATAAAAATTGATGGATCTATTCCTAACATATCTTTATAATCCCAAGGAAATCCTAAAGAATATTTTTGTTACAACTCCTTCAGGTGTTGTTGTCGAAGTAGATGCAATTGGTTGTTGACATTTAATGTTTTTCTTGAAAAATTTCAACATTTTTAATTCTATGATTTCCATATTCCTCATCAAAATACTCCTTTAAATATTGTTATTGAATTTAATATTCTAGAGGATTTAAGAATGAATCATAAAAATCGAGTGGTCTTTATTTTATACTAGAACATACTTGTTCGTCATCATCTTGATCACATAATTCTCTAATTTTTTACTATGGAAGGGAAAATATTCTGCATAAAATTAGAAATCATTAGATCATCAATTGGTTCTTTCAAATTTAAAGCATAATCAATTGTGGGGATTGGTGTAGATAACTCACCATAGTAATCACTTCCAACATCTAGAGGAATCCACAAAATATCGTATATGTTAATGAGTAGACATTGTTGGAGGATACAATTTAAATTTTTTATATTCATTTCTCTTGAAAATTTGCCATCTTTCTATAATGATACTCTATGTAGGAATCTACAATTTCCAACCATGGCCAACCCAAGATTAATGGATACCCCCCAAACTAGTTTTAGTATGGAAAATGATGAAATCAATGGGGCATTCCCCTTAATCCACTATCACAATTATATCTTCCAAAATTCCCTCAAATTTTATTGTTGATCTATCATCCATTTGTAAAATAGTTAGAGTTTGTCTCATTAAATTTTGAAGATTCAAACTTTCCATAATTCCATCTATCAATGTATTAATGCTTGCTCCTAAGTCAATTAAGGTATATGGGATATGATGTTTTCCAATGCTCACTTGTACAACAAAACTACCAAGATCTCCATATTTTAGATTGATAGGTTATCCAAGTATAAGTTTAGACACATGCCCTATTGCTTTAAATATTTGAAGGATCTTATTTCTTTTTTTCTAGTTTCCAAATACATAAATCCCTTATGACCTTATTATAAATCAAAATAACTTTAACTACCTAGATCAGGGAATTTTGACACAAATTCTTTAATTCCTCTAAAATATCAAATGTTGGTTGTAATGAAGGTTTTACCTAATTAAGTCTCTCTAGAAAAGGTGGAACTTGTCGTTCCATTGAATGTTGAGTTTGTTGTGGAGTTTTTTTCCCAAGGAAAAATCACAATTTTATTCATTTTGAACAAAATTACATATTGTAGATGCTATAGAGCATATGCATAAAAACAACAGATCCTGGTGTCCAAGATCAATAAAAACTCATTAGATAGTTATACTAATCTACTCTTTCTTTCCTTTCTTTTTTTCCACTTTCCGCCAACCACCAGAGTTGGGCGTGGATGATACAATGGTCAATTGAGTCTCTTTTACATTTGTTGGGACTTCTTTATCTGAATTTGAACTCTCTAATACATGAGTTTGCTTCGTACCACTTATTTCTTTTTCAAAATTTATCCTCTCAATCTATTGTTGTTGCTTGGAAAGTATTGGAACTAATGCAAATTTACTCTTGGCCTCTTCCTTCTATGGAGTTTCCTAAACATTTTTGAACATCTATATTTGTGGTGGTTTTGGTGGTTTCCGCTCCTTTTGTTTATGTTTCCGAAGTTTCTAAAAACTGCCACCCTTTTGGCTTTTGTGGTTGTCTCTTTTTTCTTTTGGGGTCTTTTTTTACTTGAGGACAAGCACTTTGTAGATGACCGATTTGAAGACATGTATGACATCTAAAGGTTGTGCTCTCATATTCAAGGGGTTGTGACCACTGCAGATTATTGTGATGCAACAATATACGATCAGGTAGCCCTTTACAAAGGTGTATCTCCACGCAAATTCTGGCAAAGGTGAAAATGTCTTTTGTAACTCAATTTGCATCCACTTATATGAATTTTCCCAAGGAATTCCCAATTACTTCTAGTACTATGTGATGTCAAAAATGCAATGGTAGATTATGTAACTTGACTCAATCTAGAATTTTAGAGACCACCATGGTGTTTGCATCAAAACCTAGAAACCAAGGGATTATGAATAGGCCTGTGTTGCCCCAAAACCATGGTCCCTTGTTTAAAGCATAATCCTTATCTTTTGTTGTATCGAACTTTACAATGGAAAAACTCCTGGAACATAAATGAATATCACACTTTTCTGTCCATGTAGAGAAAATCCATTAATGTGGCGCTTATGATTGGAGAGAGAAGCCATTAAATCGACATATAACGACTCTTGTGTAGAAATCAGCATGAATCTCATTTACCTCAGGCAAGTTGATTGTCAGCATTAGTATGTGCATCATCTGCTCCATAATATAGGCACTGGGAAGAGAGAAAGACCACTTTGGTTGTTTTTGTGGTTCTACTTTCCCTTTAACTACATCTTTGAATGAAATTAGGCCTTTAAGTTGCATTAGTGCATCCTCCGAGAAGTCTAAAGTTAAGGATCATAGTCCAATCAAGACCAATACCATAATCCCGCAACTTGTAATCCTCTTGCATTGATTTCCCTGCATAAATCATATTTTATAATCTTGTCGGGATGCCCATTTTATCTTGGATCTTTTGTTTACGAGATTTTACTTGTTCCGGGGTCCAGATCCTCATACAAGCAGTTTTCCCATTGAACGTTCTAATAAAAAATTGGATTTGCGCTCATTAAAGCGATTCTCGTGATTGGTCTTCAATATTCGTCCTTTTATTTATCTCAACAGGTATGCTCTCTCCTTCTGTATTCAATTTGTGCTGCAGATCAGGGGCGACACCATACCCATCTCCTATGTATACTGCAACGCCAGAACAGCCGTAAAAAAAACCTCCAGCAAGAAGCCTGGCGTCATAAGAAGGCATGAGAATTGGATACTAGTGCAATAATTGGAACCAGAAGCGGACTTTATAGATCCCATGCGAAGATTTGGTAAGTACCTTGTGTTTAACCTGTTCATTGATTTAGAGCCTATGATTTGTGTAGGGAGAACGGATCTGGATCTAAGCTCTTTGTTGGAGGCCCCTCTCTTCATATCAGCGAGGATTCCAAAATAAATCGATGGGATCACCATCTTATGGTTGAGAGACGAAGCTTGTTGTAAAATCTCCTATCATCGTCTGTCTGGGTCTGTTCTTGAGGTATCACTGGACTCTATACAGGTTGATTATTATTTGGAGATCTGAAGTAGTGAAACCCACCGCTTGGTAAATCTCGCTATTTTTCATCAGATCCCACACATCTGCCTTTACTTGCCCGTTAGATTGTAAGCCTGTATCAAATTTGGGGTACTTATTTTCTTTCATTGCGGTAAATGTATAACAATAAGCCACGTCCAATATTTTCATGAAAACGTTAGGGTTTATGTGCACCGCGTATGATACAGAGGGTATAGATGTCGTAATATCCATAAAACAACAACAATCTCCATTCTCGTCGCCATATAATAACGAATTAAGATAAAATGGCCAACCTTCAGCTTCTTCGACGATCAGACTTAGATCACATCCATAGATAAATCCTTCCTCTAAATAAATATGTAGGAATAGAAATCAATCATCGTTGCTCCATGGTACTAACAATGGGTTCGAGGCATATATTTGATTCATAACGGCGGGCATAAGAGATCCACAGACCGGCAAAATCCTAGGCAGCGTCTTCTGCTGAAGAGATCCAGACAATATCTTCTGCTCAATCTGCACGACTGTACAATACGGACCTAGATCCTACATCGATCTGTATCTCCCTTGACCTCTGATCGCTCCATCCTACAGTGCCATGGCCCTCCTAACTTCTACATATGACTGCAGAAACCAAAGAGAAGTAAGCAAATCATTGAATCAGACCAAACCAGACCAAAGAAGCAGAGAGGAAATCATTAAGGACCAACACTCCAGCACCAAAAAAAAAGAAGAGGATAGAGAAGGCCAAGACAAAGGAGAAAAGATAGACCAGTCTAAGGAGCAAAGGCATCCCCAATAGAAACAAAAACAGAGGATCAGAAAGTGAAGGAGCCAGCTTCTTGTACAATGGCATCAACCCGGAGCTCAAAAAACATAAAACCATGATAGAGAGTGATTCCTCTCTTAGATAGAACATCAACGACCAAATTTTGCTCTCTATACACATGCATGAAGGAAATATCAAAGAAGGAGGAACGAAGAGCCTTGATGTTGACCATCCAATGGTGAAGTGAAGGAACTTCCAAAGAGCTCTGCCCCTAAAGCCAATCTATGACCACCTTAGAGTCTCCAGTGACCCTAAAGGAATCAACAGCCAGCCACACCGCATTCTAGATAATTCCCCATAGCGCCACTATCTCAACCCGAATGTTAGTTCCTCTACCACCATTCCAAAAGAAATGATATTCTCTACTATGGCAGAGACGTATAAGAGCCCCGCATCCACATGAACCATCAACAAAGGCCCCATCGAAGAAGCCCAAAGGAAAATGATCGCCCAAATCCCTGATCAGAACAGAACGTCGTGGAGATGAGGGGAACAACGGACCAATTTTTGAAAAAAGCCTGACAATTTTAACGCTAATAGATTGGCAATCATAGAAAACATTTTAAAAAATAGAGGCGTTTCTAGAATGCCAGATACCCCAAAAAACATATAAGGGCAAAGCACAGAATGGCCTCTATTCCAGTTTCCAGTATAATAGGCAATCCAAGATGGAAGACCAAATCCTATCAACCCTGATTTTTAGCAAAACTACCACTTGATCCCAAATAGACTTGGCATGTGGGCATCCCAGAAACAAATGTGTGATATCCTCAAAAGTGAAGCAACAAGAATGGCATCGGCTCGACCCATTATAGCCCCTTTTCATCAAATTTTCCTCAAGCCAAAATGCAATTGAAAAGAGCCAATCAAAAAAAGCACTTGATGTTCAAGGGAGCTTCCCATCTCCACATAGCCACAGTCCACTCGTCATTACGACGGGAACAAGGGGAACCAGAGATGTATGTATACTTTTCACTAGCAACAAGATTTCCATCAGTTACACGTCCACCCTAGACAAGAGAATCAGAGCTCTCAAACAACACGATCCCTACCTCGATGAGTTTCAGCCTTTAGGACTCCCATTTGACTTTGAAAGCCACGTTGAGACCCAAATCCCTAGAATGGGGCCAAGCAGAGGAGGGAAGATGATTAGGGAACCGATGCTTAATATCACCAGGATGGTGAATACCCATACGGTGAAGGGAGAGGATAATTTGTGGGGATAGAGTATGATCACCAAACATGCCTTTAATAGCATGCAGTCCAATAAGGATCTTGTCACCGTTACCTACAAGCCACCTGAGGTTTCCCCAAAGCCAAGATCTAGTAGCCATCAAGTTGTTCCAAATATATTATTTCCTCCACTTGAATGGGGCTCTTGCAGCAATCCGTTCTTCCAAACTTTGTTGCAAGAGGTATTTATCAAGGATGATTTGACTCCAAATACCCTGCTCATTAAAAACCCTTCAAAGATTACGAATGAGAAGAGCTAGATTAAAATGTTTCATATCCCTCATACCCCACCCAGGAGCATCTAAATGGCGAGTGATTGAATCCAGCTTGACCAGGTGAATTTTTCTAGAAGTTCATATTCCGAACCACAGAAACTTGGCCATAATAGCATTAATTTTGTTGATTATTATCGAAGGACAAGAAAAAGGTGCATCCAAAACACAAAGATTCCTTGAAGGATTGATTTTATCATGATCACCCTTCCTCCAAGGGTTAGCCACCTATGATCCCATTGAGACAACTTCTTCTACATTTTAATAACTAGCCACTCCCAGTCCAAAATCCTATAGTTGTCAAACTTGAGGAAACAACCCAAATATTTGAAACTAGAGGATAGAGAAATAGTTTTAATCCCAAATAGGGTTGCAATTTGTTGGCTAACGACTACATCCTCCCCATCAACGATAAGCTCAATCTTATCTTTATTAATAACAAGTCCAAAGGCCTTTCCAAATTGAATTAAAATTTGATGTAAAGCTTCCCATTCAGAAAGCTTAGCAGCTCCAAAACCAAGGACATCGTCCACAAAAAGTAAGTGAGTAGTTGAGATAGTGGAAGAGGCCCTACATCCAGAGATATTACCCCTCAATTTAGCTGCACTTACACTTCTGGTAAATGAGTCCATTACCAAGATAAATAGTAACAGGGAGAGAGCACATCCTTGTCTCAAACCCCTGCATATTTTAAAGAAATATGTAGGGAACCCGTTGATTAAAACTGCGATTGATGCTGACATCACACAGGCCATTATCCATATCACATGTTGGAAGGGAAACCCAATTTTATGAAGAACCAGTTGCAGGAATTCCCAATCTATTCGATCATATGCCCATAAAAGATCTATTTTCATGAGGCATGTTTTTTGCTTGTTTGATTTGATCGAGTGTATGCACTCTTGGGCAATTGCAACAGCATCTTGAATTTTTCTATTAGGAAGAAAACCAAATTGCTGAGGACATATACATGGAGAAAGGATTTTTTTTACTCGGTTAGCTATAATTTTAGAAATCAATTTGTATACAAAGTTGCATAGAGAAATAGGTCTAAAGTCTGAAAAGCAGCAAGAGTTTTATTGCTTTGGAATTAAAGCAAGGAAGGTAGAGTTTATAGCACCTAATATATATCCGAAAGTATGATATTCTTCTACCGCTCGTAGTAGCTCAAGCCCCATGATATCAAAAAAAGAGATATATAATTCAACAGGCCAACCATGAGGCCTCGGGCTACAATCCTTGGTTGTTTCTTTCATCGTTTGGATGAGCTCCTCTTCTGAAACAAGGCAGTCCATAAGTCTGATTTCCTCCTCATTGACACATCTTGGATATAAGTTTGTCATTTCGACTTTTTCTAAGATATGGTCCTCCTCCTGTTCTTTGAATTTAAGTTTGAAGTAGTTGTAAGCCTCTTGTTCAATGTCCTTATGAGAGGAGATATTTCTTCCTTCAGTATCCACCATCTCTTGTGGAGTTAGTATGGTAAAGTCTAATAATAATTGTTCAATTTATTTTTTGGATTGTTGTTTTTTGGTTGCTTATGTATTTAATCTCCAGTGGTTTTAGATCTTTCAAGATGTTCCCTAACCTTAGGTAAGTTGCTTGACAATCCAATTTAGCAATTGGATAAGTTTGAGATTCACTTGATTCGTTAGTATATACATGTTGAGTTGGTTGATTTGTTTTATTTAATTGCGTTGGCTTATTTGGCTATCTTGCTTTGATATTAATAATTGGACTTGGTTGAGCGGGTAATTGAGATGGTATTGGTAGTGGTTTATTTGAATTGTGAGGTTGAGTTTGTGGCAACAATTGTTGTTGTGACTAATTTTGATAAGATCTATATGATTTTTGTTGATTTGTACTTTGAGTCCTGGCATAATGAAAGGTTTTGAAAATGGATGAGTTGAATAAGATCGTTGATTATATGGCAACTAATAATTCTAAGGATTTGATAAAGATGGTTGTTAAGGCTAATGATTAGATGGAAATCATGATTGAGGCTATTGTTAGCCAAAATTATATCGAGAGAGGTTGATTTAGTAACTGATTTGACCAAGGATTAAAAGGTTGAAGATCTTGATTCATGTTAGGAAACCAAGGTCAATATTGCCCAAACCTACATGCATTAATAAAGCATGCTTACTCTAAATTCTAATCAATAGTTTGATTTGCTAATTTTAAACCTAGAAATTATTGACAATGGCTAGTGTCATGATTTCCCAAGCAAAGATTGTAGAATTTTATGACAGTTAATAGATGTTCATTTCTAGGATGCTTTCTAGTACATTTTGTATAGAATATTACTAAGGTTTTTCTTCACTTTCTTCTTGTATCCTTTTTATTGCAAAGCATCTAGTTGCATATATAGATAATTTAAGATATCAATTTTCTTATCCTCTATCAAATTCCCAATTTCATCTTTTGTAACCCCATTGGTATTCTGTGATATAGAAGGTAAGATTCATCTTATGCCTTTTCTCATCCTCATATTAGATCTAAAGTAATTTTAAATATTTCTCTTATCTAAACATATGTATATCGATAAACATATCCATCGAGAATCATATTTAAGGCTTCCATTAAATCTTTTGTTATATCCCTAAGTATTACCAATTTAACGAATTCATCATCTAACTTGCAATTTATAGAAAGTTTCTTTATATAGTTTAAATACAACTTTAAAATTAAATATTAATTATCACGTTCTCAAAAAAAACTAAATCACTACATAAATTTCATGAACTAATTATACTATAAAAAATAAACTCATAGTTGAAAATAAACTACTTATTTTACTTAAAAAATAATAAACACAAACTAAATTAAATTATTTATGCCACTGAAAAAATACTTACAACAAATTGAAATAAAATAACTACATAAAATAAGCTACAATAAACAAAAATAAACTACCTTAAAAAAAATCTCTTCATCATTGAACAAAGCTTATCAACCTATTGCACTCCAATAAATTCAAATGATCCATGTAGATGAAATATATCCTTAACTTTTGCACAATAAGTAAATTTAAAAACTCTTTTTTGCATAAAGAAAATACCGAATAAATATTAATTACAAATGTTAAGAAATAAAAGTACGTAACTTGAAAACTAAAACAAAGATAGAAGATTATCATGATTGTAGAGTGGCCTTTGCTCTATAGTTAGTTAGATGATTATGTAACTTAATCCATCAATATAGTAAATTTTGTATTCAAACATATATTTTATGGAGTTGTTTTCGAAGGTGGAAGAATTGCTCGGAGTGTCAAAAGTGGGTAAAAAATTTTCAAAAATTATTGTGGATGCAGTGTTTGAATCATGTTTTTGATAGTAAAAATAGGTTCAGGACCATCAAAAATGTCTAAAACACTTAAAATTATGAATTTTAACAATTTTTACTTGGATTTACAAAAATCCCTACTAATTTTTTTCAAAATATGATCGAAATTTCTGTAACTCTCAAAGAAAAAAACATAATTTTTAAGCCAAAACTATTTTTATATTAATTGCTTTAGTTACGCCTTATATCCCAGCAAAGTGGTTGAATATGAAGTGATGGCACATAAATAAAATAATGTTTAATATTATTAATACGGCCAAAAAACAGCAGTGCAAATTCAATAAAAGTAAATAATTGCAATTTGATGACAACTCACGTATGTAGCAGCATATTTTCCTTCTTTAGTCTCATGGCTATGGAGAAATTCAATAATGATTGATACTCCCACTAGAAGGTTCTTAGGTTGATGAAATACTTTGCAACAATTATACAACATGTTGATGATAAAAAAATTTGCTACTTACTTTTAGCAATCAAAAGAAATGGGTGTCTTTTTGAAAAACTTACATTTGAAAAATTATCCAATCTAACATAGAGATCATGTAATTTTATTATTAGCATATTTTTCTTCTTTAGTCACATGGCCATAGAGAAATTCAATAATGATTGATACTCCCACTGAAGGCTCATATTCTGATGAAATACTTTGCAACAACTATTTTTCATGAGAAAGTATACAACATGTTGCTGATGAAAAGTGTCCCATTGAAAAACTTACATTTGAAAAATTATCCAATCTAACACAGGGATCATGTAATCTTATTATTTTTCTATCGAAACATTGTTTTCAAATGAGAGTCCAACTATGATGAATTTGGTGTCTTGACTTAGTAAAATGAGCTAATATTTGGAATTTGAGACATGGAAAGGGTTAAAATATGGGTAAAAAGATGGCACAATGTATGACTAAAAAGGACAATTTCAAACCTAATCAGAGATTATATTTCATTATTGATAACAAGTGCTAGAAGAAATTAATCTCAATTGAGGTCATCATATTGAAGTTGTCAACAATGCCACACCCACAATCATACACCATTGGTTGGTTGAGCCATGGACAAGACATCCACATCAACCAACAATACCACTTGTCCTATGACATCAAGCCCTTTAAAGACGAGGTATTGTGTGATGTTCCCACTTGAAGTTTTTGGTTTTCTTTAGGACAACCTTATATGTGGAAATGCCATGTTATTTATGAGTCTCATCTTTGTAGTATCATGTTAGTCTAAGAGGTCAACTCTATAAGGTTACCAGAGGTAGTTCTAACTATTGAATTTCATTGATCTTAATAAAATAGTGATGAAAGATAATCCCTTATACTACTAAGTTTGTTCGCTTCATGGTTTGGTTGAAATGTGAAAGGAATGTCATTACAACCACCACAACCTCAATCTGAGGCCTCTCTACATAATAGAAGTGCATGGACAATATTGTGGAGGCATAATAAGATATATTCACTTCACCCATGGGAGTTCCTATATATTATCAATTCAAACACTTAGTTGACTTGATACCTAGTGTTCCTTTACCTAATGGCCCAATATATGGATGTTCTCTCTTACACAAAAATGAAATAAAATGTCAAATTAATGAGCTCATCCAAAAGGGCCACATTCAACCAACCTTTTCACCTCGTGGGAGCCTAATTATGTTGGTGCAGAAGAATGATAGGACATAGAGACTATGTGCTAATTAAATAGCCTTGAATAAAATCATTGTCAAGAGTAGATACTCAATCCCCTAGATTAATGATTTTCTTGATTACCTTATTAATGTCAAGTTCTTTGGTCGGATTGATCTAAAGTGAGGCTACCACTACGTCCTAATTCAATAAACTGATGTATGGAAGACAACCTTCAAATCTAAAGAAGGCCTTTTTGAGTGCTTAATCATGTCATTTGCCTTGATTAATGCTCCAGTAGTGTTAATGAGGATGATGGATGATATCTTGCAGTTGTTCATAAACTCCTTTTTGATTATATATTTGGTTTACATCATCATCTTTAGCAAAACTCGGGCAAAAATATTGTAGCACATTTTGTAGGATGTGAGCACCTTGCGACAACATAAATTATATTCAAATCTAGATAAGTGCTCATTTGGCATGCATAGAATTTAGTATATGGGATAAATCATGGATGAACATGGGATGCATGTGGACCCAGCCAAGATCCAATGCATTAAGGATTAGCTAGCCTTGACAACTCTAACAAAGCTTTGCAACTTCTTACACCTTGCTAACTTCCACTGAAGATTTGTATTGGGGTTGTCTCATAACACTTAGCCTTAGGTCAAGTGACCAAGGGTGGATCTAGAGAAAAAAAAAATAGTTTGAGCCATAATAGAAAGCATTGAAGGATCTAAAATGTGGCCTATGCTCTACACCAATCCTCACACTTCTATACCCACAACGGTCATTTGATATTGAGACAAATACCTTCAACTATACTATCAATGTAGTCCTCACTCAACAAGGACATCTGATGGCCTATCATAGTGAAACGTGTTGGCTTGTTTGTGTTGTCATTGATGTCACCTGTTGAAGTCATGTACTCATGTGTCTATAAGTCAATTCTTGAGTCCGTTGTATACATGTTGCAGGTGGTCATGCTGATGTAAAATGTTGTCATAACTCTAAGAAGGTTTGTAGGAGAGGTGTCATGAAGGGACAAGGCCTCATCTGAAGCTAAGCTACACTTGTACTAGAGGTCTAGTTGATGATGTTTGTGATGTCTTGTTGAATTTATGCAGTTGGGTTCCTGATGTCAAGATGTGTTTAGAGGGATGGTTTACAGGTTATTTCACTCCCCTGAAGCTTTGTTGCAAGTTTGAGGATTGGATATTTTGTTTTAAGCTATGTTTTGCCCTAGTCGCATGGAAGGAAGCTTATCAAAGCAACTGAAATTGTCCAGCCACTTGGAGGACAGGCCCATGCGAGCGACCATCTCTTCCAATCGATTTTGTCTAGGCCTGTGCATGTAACTGAGAGGATTAATGAGCTTTTCTCTAGATTTCTCGCGCTCCTTTAGAATTAATTTTGTTTTTGGCAGAGTCTATTGTCATAATTTTCCAGAAAAAAGGTCGAAATAAGTCATGGGGCCTCTAGAAGGTAGTTAAAGTTGAAATCATCAAAGGGGTAGTGGAAGGAGTGGTTTGATATGGTCAAGATGTCAATCTCATTCATTTTTTAAGTGTGTGAAAAGGTTTTGTGTGAGCTCCATCATATGAAAAATTAATTGACTTAACCATCTCCATACTCTACAAATATGAAAAGGAAAACTGCTCATTTGGTTGGTTACTTAACAATGTGAGTGAGTGAGTGTGCATGTAGAGAAAGTGCACAAACCAGTGACTGTAGGAGTGAGTTCAAAGTTTCAAAATTGTAGTGTGTGTTCCAGAATTATCTTTCAACTATGTTTTTAAGAGTTGTGTGCAGAGATTGGAGATCATATTGGAGAGTGTGTGTTGAGAGAATTATTCTCTCATTTTGATTATGGATTTGAGGCTGCATGATTGTGCTTATTTGTTGCTAGTCTTGTTTAAGCAGCATTATTTTCAGTTTAGAATTTCATTGTCATAATGCAGAATTATTTGTACTTGGAGTGGGGGCTTCAAACTAACTGTGTGTTGATTATCTATTGTAGGAGTGGGTGCTCCAACTTGATTGTAGCCAAAATTTCTCATTTCAGTCACGAGGTGGGTGCTCCAAGTTGGTTGTAGCCAAAATTTCTCATTTCCGTCATGAGGGGGGTGCTCTATTGTTAGTGGTGGCTAGCTGATGTAATGTACATAAGACTAATTTTCAAGCAATAGATAATAAGAAGAAGCAACAAACAGTTCGATGGTTTTTTCCCTGGAGGGGGATTTTTCCACCTAAAATCTATGTGTCTACATGTGATGATTGTTTATGTGTTTCATGTGCATGCTATTGTTATATTTGTTGAAGTGAATTTATGAATAAGGTTTCATTCACAAAATTTTTATGATATTCTTGTAATACTGATTCATCTCCCCCCCTCGCCTCTTGGTATTATTTTTGTCTGACAAAACACTCCCTAATATTTTCTAGAGAAAAACTGCCTATGACAAGGAGATCTACCACATCATGCAGGTCTGTTGATAATGGAAGTGTTATATTTTTGGGAAGGAGCTAATCATTTGCATTCATCACTGGCCTCTATAATTCACACGTACATAAGGAGAGTTCTAAAATGATCACTATAAAAAAATGGTCGACATGTGTGCAACAATTACACTTGAACATCAATTGTAAGAAGGGTAGTGCTAATCATGTTGTGAACTTCCTTAATTGACCCCCCTGGTTATGGCGCTAACCATAGCTTTTAACTCTTGTTGGCATAAGACCTTCGAGTGGCCACACTTATTGTTAACCAAGATTTCCTCCTGTGACCAAGTTTTATACTCCATAAATCTTTCCCAATAATCCCTCTATAGACTAAAAGGGGTATATCATTCAACAGATTCCCTTAGATATATACTCTAAATTACCTTGGTACATCGAGAGAAGGGAAAGGATTAGTGCATAGATTTCACCCTTAGTGCTTGATGTATATCTTGACTGATGTAGCCATAGAGAGTCCTACTCCAATGAGATTGCACCTCCTCCTTAGCTAATAGTCTATAATCAAGATCACTACAAAATGTAAAGATGCCTCCCCAATAATTTCACTAGCATTTCCTTACTCTATTCCCCCCCTTGAAAATGGCATCCTTGTGTAGGCTTCTCAAGGAGATGAGAGTACGTATTTGGACACCTAGGGCCAAGAGAAGTTAGAATTAGGAACCAATTGTTAGACTATATAACAAGTCATTTCATCCAATTCAAATTGATCTCCTTGGAGAAAAATATTTCTAGAAGGTAAGACCTCCATTGTTATGTCATAAATCATTTGGAGCAATGATAACATGTTCAACTCTCCTCGCACATAGAAACAAGGTGATGAATCACTCTGTGTCAAGCCAAATAGAGTTATGGAACTTTAGTTACTACCTTCCCAGGGTTAGGATTGAGGTATTTTTTCCTCCAAATTAAGGTAGGTTAGGGTAGGCTTCTCTCGAAATTTAGGGTGTCAAACAAGCTTATAACAATTATATGACGATGACTCTAACTTCGTTGTTGCATACCAAATGATGATCACAAGAAAATAAGTTCCATACTTTCACTTAGGCCACCCTTGTGTTCCTTCAAGTGAGCATGCCAATCTAAGTTGGGAGGTACATTATAGTTGGGTGGAAGGGAACTTTGCTATGGAGAAAATAGTAGCAGTACTTCAGAAGTATTTTTGTTAGTGAAAGCTTTGTCAAGACATCCATTGGTATATCAAATCATGCATTGCTTGTACCATTACTAAAATAGCCCTCATGACGCATGGGATGTACACTCCTCTACCTACCCCATACAAGCCTTTGGAGTAAATCTCCATGGATTACATGTCAATTTTTCCCTCCACTAGGAATGGTAACGATTTTTTGTTTGGTTGTTGATTAGTTCTCTAAGATGGCCATCTTAGCACCATGCAAGAAGAGTGTCATAGTGGAAATCACCACTAAACTTGTCTTTGTGCATGTTTGGGTTCATTTTGGGCTACTTCAAACAATTATTTAATATAGGGCTAGTAGCTTCCTTAATAGATTTTGGTCTAGCCTATGGTCTCTAATGGATATTAAGTTTACTAGATCAAGTACCTTTCATCCCAATATAGGTCGAGGAAAAAAAGTGGTTGATAGGATGATTATGCATATCTTGCACATGTAAAACTCCGAGCATCCACATACATGGGACAAAATCCTTTCATAAGTTCAACATAGCTATAACAGATCCCTCCACAACTCTATTAGCCATAGTCTTTTTCAAATTTGCTTGGGATTCCAACCATTGGCCCTAATTGATGTATCTTTTCCCATTGAAAATTCATTGATAAAGTACTCTCATGCTTAAGTCAAGGTAGATAGAGCAACCAAATTGTTGAATGGATCCAACATCTCCAACCATTGGTTCATTTGATCTTGCCAAATGTCAATGCCAAGTAAAAGAAGTGATATGACTAGCATCAAGTTCCACAAATTTTAGGTTCATGATAAGGTGTGGTTGTATTTATAGAAATAGTTCCTCATAATCCCCCACAAGAAGCTCAAACCACTCTAATATGCACCTTACACAATCACAACGACTAGGGGTGAAAATGCTCCTAAATTAAATACCCCCCCTTTCCTTAGCTTAAACATAGTATTTAATGTGGAGGTACTTTGACCATATTTTTTGCTTCCGTTAGACACCTTGAAAGAAATCAAGCAATTGAACCCCACAAAAATCAATCCTGACTACATTGGACAAGCAATAGTGGACCAAAACATGGACACCAAGATGAAGTATACCTACCAACAAAACATATAATTCTACCGAGTCGTCAAAGTAGGGAAACTTATTCACCAAGGAAAGTGGTGGACACCCACATCTTCCATTGACTCAATGATTCTAGATATTCTTGGTAGTTTTTATATGTTTTTTGTGTCCCAAACTTTTGGGGTTGTTTGAGGCCCTAAATCATGGTGTTTTTTTTCCTTTCGTGGGGCCAATGTTTGCTATGGCATGCTCCATCCCCAAAGAAAAGTTGTAATTACCATATAGTTCTTTCCAACATGCTATTATTCACTCCAAATGGATATTGCATGCAAGTCTTGTACCTCTAGGAACCCTATGTACCAACTAACCACATCTAGGTCCACAAGTCCTTTGGCACTTAATCTTATAGGGTTAGCATTTTGGACCTCTAGGGTACTTTCTTTACATTAAGAAGTCATTATTTTGGTCCCTTGTAATATATTTTTATGAATACATGTAGCCTCTGCGTTAAGTTGTATATATGCCTGATGATTATCCTACAAACCTCTTATTAAGACCTGGGTATTGAATTATTACATTTCTATTGTTATATTGTTATGTCGACTAAAATCTTTCATTGTACCATTTCATAATAATTGTACCCTTTGTCTCCTATTTACATACTAAATAGACATAGTCTTAATAAAATATTGTATTATACATTGTCATTGTAAAAGGAGGTTTCCCCCTCCAAATGTATTGTAGTTATGTTATCTTATCATTTTTAAGGTGCATGGTTCATAACATTTGGTATTAGAGCATACAAACATGGAATTTTGCTACTTCAAACAGGTCATCTTATCATTTTCACTATAGCTTTTTTCTTGGGACATTCTAATCCATAAACTACCATGGATATTCCACTAGACAATTTTTCACAAAAGATCTAATAAAATATTTCAAAATTATACTATGAAGTGTAAATTCCTTTAGATTCTGTATCTATTATTATTGATTTTGTTATTTATGCATGTAGTATATAAAATGTGGAAATAGAGAATAGGTAAAAGTAACTAGTCACAAATCACAATAACACCAATATATGACCTGGAAAAACGTTTAGGGAGAAAAAACAACAAGAAGGTGGGGATACTTTATTCTCTTTCGTGTTGAATGGAAATGATGTAAATACAAAGAAAAAGGCATTCTCTATGGAGTTTCGTGAGACTGTGGCCCGTGGGCTAGTACAAACACAAAACACCCTCTAGTATCTTATCTCTCTATCCACTCTCGACTACTTTGCTCATTATAAAATAACATGCAAGAAAATAGAGCGGAACCCATTTTCCTCTTAGTGGCCTAGTTATAACACAGTCTGATAGCCAACTAATGGTTAAATTTGACCCACTCAACCCTCAATATGAATTACAACTTGACCCTTCTAGAGTCTTCTTCAAAGTGAAAATGTGGCTATCCCATTTTCCATGACTAGTAGGGTTTAATGTGACATCCTCTCGAATTATGGTGGTCAATGATGATAAATAAAATTCTAGGAGGCATAAATTTATGTTTGAACTCTGATTGATGTGATCCTTGCACCATTGGAATAGTGCAAGGGGGTGCCACACTTAATTGGCAAATGTTTACCCCCCAAATATCTCATTTTAGGCCTCAAATTGGCCCTAGAAGGCTTCTGAACACAATTCTCCAAACTGGTTCCAACTATTAAAATTGCTACTGTAAGTTTATTTCTCTTATTTTTCCACCCTGAAAGCATTGAGATGGATGAAAAACATATGGTGATCCAATCTAGATCATACCTCCCCATTTTTAAAGGCATTTGGTGCACAAAACCTTTTACTAAATGAGGTGAGGAATTTTTTCCTTTATCTTCTACCTTGTGTACAAATTATCCTTGCCTAGAAGTTGTCCTTCCAATCCAATCTGCCAAAGGTAATGCTTGCCCTGTCTTGTAGGTCTATATCTCTTCTACAAAATTGTATCCTTTATTAACTCTACCTCAACATTTGGTGCTAATTGCTTTATAGAAGGTAGGACCTGATCTTATTCTTGATCTAGCATGGAAGACTCATAGAGTTTTATATTTTTTACATTCACCATTGAGTAAATGCACATGTATGGGGGTGGAATGAGTCTATTTTCATTATCTCCCACATTTTCCACTATATCAAAAGGACCATATCATAGAGCCTTGTTTTTTTTACTAGGACCTTGTAGCCTCTCCTTATTCAATTGCAACCATACTTTATCTCCTACCTTGAATAACTTCTTTTTTATGTTTTGATCATGCCTAGCCTTGTACTTTTCTTGTGACTTCTTAAATTCCTCTTGTACTTATAGATGGATTTTCCTAATTTTCTCAACAAATTTCTCTACCCTTAAAGCATCCCTTATGAGGTCCTCACTCACTCCTCCTTGTTGTCCATATGCATAATCCAAGGTGAAGGTGGAAAATATCCAAAACAAGTTTCAAATGGGGACTTACCAGTAAAAATGTGGATTGCTCTATTATAAACGTGCTGTATATACACCAAATTTTCATACCAAGTCTTTGAATGGTTTTGATTGTAACCTCTCAAAAGCTACACCAATCTCTTGTTGACTACTTTTGTTTTCCCATTTATCTGTGGATGGAATGTTGTAGACTTATTCAAATTTATGTTCATCTTATCTCACATCGTAATGCAATGATACATCTTGTGTCCTTATCTGAAATGATGCTCCTTGGTATCCCAAAGTGCACCCAAACCCTTCCAAAGAACAAGTTTGTTGATGCTTGTGAATAATGGACTTTTTATAAGGCATGATAATGCACATTTTGTTGAACCTATCAACTACTATTAATAGGTAGCCAAGTCCCTTCCTAGTTGTTGGGAATTCTCCAACAAATTCCATGGAAATTCTTTCCGAAGGATGAGTAGGTATAGTTAAGGGATGGTATAGAACTTGTTTCCTCTTACTACGCTTGCTAGTATAGCAAAGCACACATCCTCTTATGAACCTAGCTACATCTTCTCACATCTTAGGCCAATACACATATCTCTATAAGTTGGCCATTGTATTCCTTACACTAAAATTCCATACAACCTTAGAGGTGTGAGCCTCTAAAAATAGCTACAACTAGTCACCCTTAGGAACACATAACTTTTCTCACCTATAGAGTAACCCATTCTTGAGATGATAGTCAACTACTTTATCTCTATTGTCTACATAAGTCTAGCTCTAAAATTGTTGAAACACCTCCTTGAATTCCTCATCCTCTATGAATGATTCTTTGTATACATCATGGGAAAAAGGCTTCATGTGCATCAGAGTTCTCAAAGTTGTGATATTTGATGTGGGTGGCCATAAAAGAATGTCGACCAATTTGTTTGTGCTTCCCTTCTTGTACTTGATCACTAAATGAAACTATTGTAAAAGCCCCATCCCATTGCAATTTTTAGTTTTTTCATAACTTACCTTAGGGATATAGGTATTGTTGTGGTCATAGATCTATGCAGATGGCTATCTACTTTCCCATCAGACAGTGTTTCCACTTTTTGATAACTTGCACTATGGCATAAAATCTCTTGTCATAGGTAGGGTAGTTGAGAATTTTACCATGAAATATTTGAAAATGGTAGAATATAGGCCTTCCTCTTTGCATCAACACCACTCCCATAGCATGCCCACTTACATCTATGTCCACTTCGAAGGGCCACTACCAGTTCAACAATGCAAGAAATGGTTCTTGCTTTATTTTCTTATTCAACTTTTCAAAGGCATTTTATTGACCCTTCCCCCGCTGGAAACTCTTGCCACTTGCTATTACGGCATGGAGTAGTGTGGCTAGTGTTGAAAATGAGACTATGAACTTCCAAGTAATATTCTACCCCAATGAAACTCCTTACCTTAAATACTAGTAGGCACGGATTATTTCATGATGGCCTCCATCTTGGCAGGATCTATCTTCAATTCCCTCCACCAATCAGACATCCTAAATACACCAAAGATTGTTATGCAAACTCACATTTCTTCAAATTTTCTAGTGGCTAGTGCTTCTTTAATGTCTCTATCACCCGCATCAAATGTAAGATGTTCTCCTCCTAGGTAGCACTATATACCAATATATCATCCAAATAAAAAAAAACAAATGAATCTAGAAAAGGGTGCAGTGTGTCATTCATTAATCTCATGAATGTAGCTAGTGCATTACATAGACCAAATGGCATGATTAACCATTCACACAAGCCCTATTTGGTTTCGAAGACAATTTTCCAAGTATGTGCTTATTTGAATTGAACCTGGTGATATCTTGACTTTAAATCCAACTTGGTGAAGTATTTTTCATCTTGCAATTGGTCCACCATAGCATATATCCTTGGAATGGGATACCTATTCTTGAGCAAAATTTCGTTCAATGTCCTTGTTGTCGCTGCTACAACACCCTCCAAAATTTCACCACGTTCAGATTTTGGAGCCTACCATCACTGTCATTTCTAGTTTTTCTTTGATCATCAAGTGTCGTCTCAATTATTCAATGTTTTTCAAGTGCCCTTGAATGGTTTCAAGTGTCGTCGCGTTGATTAGAACATCTTTAGGTTAATCTCATAGTTGTAACATCTTTGTTATTGTAAAATGACACTTTTGAGTTGCAATCACACACACTTCACTCATTTTGCTTGGAGAATGTGTACAAAGTGGCATTTTGATGTATACTTATCATTGTTTGATTTTGTCTAATTTTTTTCAATGAGTTGGTATGTGTTGCACATGTTTTTATGCCTAGAGATCATCATGTTCACCCCTTGTCCTATCTTCCATACTTAGACAAATTTTGGTTTCAAAGCAAACCCATTGAGGCCAAGAGCATGTGAGCACGCTCTGAAGCCTTGATTGGGAACCCTTCATTGTTCGAAAGTGTGCTATGCACCCTCCAAGAGTGCAAGGCACACTCCTTAAGCCTCTTCCCCTTCCTTGTTCTGAACTACGCCCTCCAAGAGACCAAGTCTTCCTTTGAGCACCCTCCTTCGATTCAAAGAAGTGTGCCCTCCTTGAGTGCATGAGCACACCTTGAAGGCCTTACGCTCAACCCTTCAACCTTCCACAATGTGCCATGCACCTTCTTGGACCCTTTGAGCGCATGAGCGCACTTCAAAGGCATGAAAACACAGAAGTTCCATCTACATCCTCTGGCCCTAATATTCCCAAAGTCTACCAAATGAAATATGCTAGGCTCCATAAACCAGACCCTATATCCCCTGTAAACCTCCTTGTTGATATTGGCTCTTCCTAGGTTGTGACTCCACCTTTCGAACCCTCCCATGCAGACACAACTAAAAGAAAGGTTCCTAAAGGAAAACAAGCAGAGGTTGAAACTAGAGAGGAGGAGACATTGTTCGAAGTTTTCAAGGGTGGCAAGAGACCCCATACAAGGCCAACTAACAAATTAAGATACAAAATCAAACTCAGAAATAACCCAGAGTTGGCTAAAGAAGTGATTGATGTTGACAATATGCCACTAAAGGACCTCATCATTAACATGAAGAAGGCTACAAGCTCTTAAAAGAGCAGAGGCAAAGGAACTGTGAAGAGGGGTCTTATAGAGACAGGGAAAAGCAAAAAGCAAAGACTAGAGAAGGTGGATGTACTTCTCAGGGCAACTAGTACCCTCAGTTAATATGCTTGGGGGATTAAACTTGAAATTTTTCCTATCTATATGATGAAACAAGGTTTTGATTTTATTGCTAACATCTGGCCTTATAGTTTTTGCATGCAACAAAATAGTCGGGAAAGATGACATTCCCATCATCAAACTTTTTGATAAAACTGACAGATTCACTATCAACTATTTTGCGACGAAACTATGTGCCCGTTGATAGAAAACGATATAAGGACGAAATCTGACAATCAACCTGTTAGCGATTTTGGAGCAAACATGGAACGATGACATCTCCATTGCCAACAAAATTCAGACAGGCGAAAATGTTGACCTTCCTATGTCAGCGATTTTGAAACAAGCGGGAAAGAAAACGTTGATGATCATCTTGTTAGTGAAATCTACAAAACAGAGAACCAGTGAAGCTGACATCAACAATATCAATGTATTTTCACTATGAGGTTTGAATGAAAGAAAGGACGAACATAACAGCAATTTTGGAGGAAACTTGGACCTGTTTTGCAGAGGGACTTATTTTGAGAGCTAAGATGTTGTGCTATAAAACCCTAAAATGAAACACTTTGAATACACCGACCAAAAGAATTAACAAATACATAGCAAGAAACATGTAATGGAATTTGATTGTTTCCTCCCATGAAAGGAAGCCAACAATGGATTTTCCTTGCAATAACAAACATGAGATCTTAAACTATCTTTCAAAGCAACACTATACAATCCTAACATGGCTCGAACAATTTGCAAGGCGTGATCAATTTCAATTGTCACTAACTTTTGGACAGTTGGGTTATTGGCCATAACACCATTAAGATCATATAGGTTCTTTTCATTCCAATAAATATTCTGGCACATAGGCCCAATTGATTAGAAAATTTACGTAGGATAATTGAACCACCAACCCCTCCCCATGATGATGGTAATTCTCTTTAACAAAATTAAATGACAGTTGGAGAACATGGCGTCCTAAGGCAATTTAGAATTTCGAACTACCATTCCCCATTTGATCTAATCCCAAATTTCCACATACACTCACAATTTATAGTTTCAAGGCCATCCGACATGCAAGGAAACCAAGCAATAAGGGCAACTACAAATGGGTGAAAATGGAAATGTAAATAGTAAGTTGGCAAGCATGGATCCTTGAGCATGTCATATGTAATTCCCAAGGTTTAAGCAAGAAATATGATTATGGAGACATGGGAAGTGATGCAAACTGGTCAAAATGAAAAATAATTCAAAAGAAATATGGGGAAACTCACCTTTTTCAAACAATGTGGGGCAATCCTAGAGACCGTAGACCATAATTCATGGAGGAAACCACTTGTTTCTTTGATTACTTCACCCCACCTTACTGCTCATTTCTCTCCTCCACTTGGATCTGTCTCGATCTGCTACCTCTTTTAGATGACCTTCCTTGTATACTCTCTTTGGTACACTTGCTTCAATGCAATTTTTAGACAACTAAAATGCTATTATATTCACATTGGGTAGATGGGTAATTTAAAAGCTTGGATAAATAGGCAAAATAAAACAAGAATTCAAAATCATATTTTCTAAATATTTAAAACTTGCATACCTCATGCCCATCCATAGCATGCATCTCTTTGTCCATTAACATAAGATCATATGTTATGCCTTGCTTGAAGTAGTCTACTGCCACCTTTTCATTCTTAGCAACAAGGTCTAGGAAAAATTTGAATGAAGAAAAAGCTAAATAGTGAGTCCCGAGTGGAATAAATATACACGCTTCCTCTTTATTTTTTGTTGCACGCCTTCCCCAAGATGGAGAAAAGTTCACAATGTGGCTTAGGAGGATCAATCTATTGCAAATACATAGAAACCCTAAAACCATATTCTTCATCATTTAATCAAAGCATTGCAATAATGTCGATCAAGTCAACAATTAGAAGCCTACAGAGTAGGAAAGCTACAATTTGCACTATTTTTTCATAACTAAGCCATGTGTATAATACAAGGAAACCTTCAAACTTCTTCATCCCCATCTGTTGGCAGCACAACCCTCAACACCATGTCGAGTTAGCAATTGTACACGTCCATCTCTAGACAGAGGCTGTAAAGGGGCCAAATAATATAAATACTAAACATAAATCAAAATTTGGACGCATTGGTAACTAATATCCAACATCATTTCATAAATAAATAAAATAGAATACACATCCAACATGAAAATGCAAATCTTTGCTTGAAAATCATTAACACCAGCCTTGAAGAAGAGGTCTTTATCAGGTTGCAAGGTATTTGTTGTAAGTGAAGCAATGGGTGTCTTTACTCCCATTGATCTTAGTTGCCTTTTTACCTGAAATAAAAGCAATCATTTGGGTGATGAGAATGAACTCAAAGTTAATAAAACTGAGACGGGCTAGATGATTAATTCATAAGCCCATGCAAATAGGCAAAATAAACCAAGAAATCAAAATATACTCTAAAGATTTAAAACTTACTTACCTCATGCCCATCCATAATAGGCATCTCTTTGTCCATTAACATAAGATCATATGTTTAGCCCTCGATGGATATAATAGTGCAAAACATTAAAAGCATTTTTTTTTTTTAATAACATCATTTTTGTCACCATTGTTTATCTCATATGATGGATATTTGATATAAGCACAAAGATTAAAGATGGCAGAGAGAGAGATTTTGTTGTGAGAAAAATGAGACTATTTTTGTACCACTATAGATGCTAAAACCACAAAAACTATGGCAACAATCCCTAGCCCCTTATGATTTGCTTTTGCAAGAACCAATCAAAAGTTCAATTTTAGTCATTTTGAAATCACATAATAAACAAATTAAGCTGGAACCCATAACTTTGAATTGTTGAAGTGTCTCAGAATTTTATCACACTAAATATAGTCTATCTACATTTATTATTTTTTATGAATCAAATGACATGAAATGACTTAACATGTATTTTGAATAAAGACAATGAAAGCTACAACCAAGAAGCATTTGATAGCTCTAACAAGAGAAAAGGGATCTTTCTGGTACCATTATACTTTATGAGTTGTGTTTCAAATAAAAAGTGAGAGATGTTACAACAATTTTGCACTTAAACAACAATATTAAACCGTTTAGAAAACCATGGGCGAGGATTTACCCTTGGTAACAGAGAGTGTGCATGTGGATGGGTTGTGATCGATTGTTTTGAAAAATATGTGGAAAGTCATAGTTTCTCCTTTCTGTCGAGATGCAATGGAGGACTCCTTTTCCCAGTTTCCAAAGGTATAGATTCTATGTACAATGAATAATCCTGCAACAACAACGGTCAAATTTGTTGTTGCATCATATTTAGAATTACTAAAACTGTATGTTCTTGTAATTTTTTTACAATAGGATACAAAACGTCATTATTCAGTAATTGATAAACTAATGAGTCTGAATAATAACCACTGTAGTTGTTAAATTTATTATATCAAGCAACATAATTACTATGATAGGATGATGCTTCAACTAAGATCTACCTCAATAAAAATGGAGATTTCTTTGGCCCAAAATCCATGTTTATTACAACAAGGTGTGATGATTAGGAAGTACAAGTAGTATGATATCAATATGTAAAGCTAGCCAAAAGCTTTCATTACAATGATTATGCATAAGAGGAAATTGTGGTTGAAATGGTGGCAATTATTAAAAGCAATGTTTATTAGTGTTCGATGCAAAATCAATGTGGGAGGTGATCAAATTTGTATTAACGCTGAGACCCAAACATTCAAACACACCTCCCCCTCCCCCACCCCTCACAGTGGGAGTGAATGATATCCGATAAAAGTCTTGACTCATTTGACAACATAGAAATTCCCGTCATAACATAACCATTTAGAGAAAGGATAGTTGTAAGTTAACATAAGTAACATTTTCAAAATGAAAAAATTAATAGTAAAGGAAAAATATTAGCCTCATTTCTGATTTATATAGATCAATCCCTATAATTCATCTAGGCTTTACTGAATGTAAGATATTGTTGGGCTTCTTTAAGACTCCCTTTCCAACCACTTGAAACAAAATTATCCTTCTTATCACTCTCCTATAAATCATAAATCATATTATCACCATAACCAGATCTAATGAGTAAAATATATCCTCCATGTAAATGTGAAAGCCCATAAATAACTAAGATTTGCAAATGGGTTACATGAAGCATTCAGGAAGAGGGGAAAAACTTACAAAACCTAGAACTGACACCAAATTTCATTATAGACAAACATAACAAATAAAAGAGTTCATGCAAAACTCTGTAAATGACGTAGTTTTTCAAGTTTCTCCTGCAGCACCCGAATCTAGTTCTACAGGGTTGTTTGTAGCACAACTTCCGCATTCTTTTCATCCACAATCTTATTCCTCACCTATCAGAAAGAACATTAGATAAACTGGCATCACACATTATAGATAACACTGGACCTTAAGACACACAAAGAAAAGAATAATATTTGAAATCGATTGAAACCCAAACTAGGGTTCAATCACCATTTATCGGTTACACAAGAAATGCAATTTTCAATCAATTTTTTCTTTGGGGAAAAATTATGTCCATCAATTCAAATTCAAATTAAAACCAATGGGTTAACTTGCCCTGATTAAGCCCAAAATTCAAATTAACCTAGTGAGTTAAGCTATGCTGTTGAAGGCATAATCCCAAATGAAAAAGTCAAGTTAGATTACTCTATTCTAATGCTACTGGCAATCACTACCGTCCTCCATTGTCAAGGTAAAATGGGATGAGCTTCACCAAGCCATGTCTGTAGCTGCATCATAGCAATCAAGCCCCACAATATCAAAGCAAATCTAAAACAACATATAAAAACATGAAAACCATAAATAAAATCACAATTAAAATCAATACAACCAAAAGAAATAACAAGAACTGCACTTCACTAATGAAATTCTCAAATGCATTGCTCAAACTTTGGCAAAGAGTTGGGTATTTCGGTATGTGATCAACAATATGTTTAAATATAATAAGAAATAGTGTGAGGGAGATCAGACCCATAGATACTCTGCTAGCTCTTTCCCCATTTCCCCATTGTGGTTCCTACAATGTAATAATTATATTATGCAAGATACCACAATTAAAGCAAAATAGATGGTAACGAGCACTAAAATGGAAAAGGCATTGGCCTCATAGGTACCCCGTTGTCTATTTCCCCCTCAGAGTTCCTATGTTGTAGCAAGTTTATTAGGAAATATATCAAAATGATAACAAAGCTAATGGTGGCAAGTACCTTAACTAGTTTCCTTATGGCCTCAAATGCGATAATAACTTGACTAGAATGCACACCCATGGTAAACAACCATACCCACAAGAAAATGTGAGAATAACTTGACTAGAATGCACACCCATGGCAAACAACCATACCCACAAGCATTGTACCCATAGACTTTATATCAGTTAATGGTTCAATAGACCATTAAATTGGTGATGTGTCTTGACCTTATATAACAATTAAAATTGTATTGTATACATTAAAGCCTACAAGCAAAGACATGGAAAAACAACCATATCCATATACACTGGGTTCATATAAACCCCCTCCAAAAATTGCATTAGGGACTCCCACCAAAATTAGAAGACAAATTCAAAAAGCAATGAACAAACATAATAATTAAGGATTAGAAGGGCAAAATAGAGGAGAAATAATTACAGGAGAGAAAACCCCATCGACCCAATTCTAGAATTTCCACTCTTGGACGAGAAGCTTGTCTTGTTGCAGATTTTAAATGACATGTGTGATGGCACCATCAAATAGAGAGAAAGAACTGCCAACCTCTCGGCTAATCCCAACATTACTTTGAGTGAAACCTTTCCATCTAACTTTGAACTGTGAAAGTGTCTCAGAATTTTATCAAGCTAAATATGGTCTATCTACATTTAATGTTTTTTTATGGGTCGAATGGCGTGAAATGACTTAACATGTATTTTGAATAAAGATAATGAAAGCTACAACCAAGAAGCATTGGATAGCTCTAATAAGAGAAAATGGATCTTTTTGGTACCATTAGACATTATAAGTTGTGTTTCAAAGAAAAAGTGAGAGATGTTACAACTATTTTGCATTTAAATAGCATTATTAGACCATTGTGTTTAGAAATACATGGGCAAGGATTTACCCTTGGTAACAGAGAGTGTGCATGTGGATGGGTTGTGATTGATTGTTTCGACAAATATGTGGAAAGCTGTAGTTTCTCCTTTTTGCCAGATCTAATGGAGGACTCCTTTTCCCAGTTTCCAAAGGTATAAAACCTATGTACAATGAATAATCCTGCAACAAAAACGGTCAATTTTGTTATTGCGTGATATTTAGAATTATTGAAATTGTATGTTCTTGTAATTTTTTACAATGGGATACAAAATGTCATTATTTAGTAATTGATAAACTAATGAGTCTGACTAATAACCGCTGTAGTTGTTAAATGTATTATATCAAGCAACATAATCACTATGATAGGATGATGCTTCAACTAAGATCTACCTCAAGAAAAATGGAGATTCCTTTGGCCCAAAAACCATGTTTATTACAATAAGGTGTGATGATTAGGAAGTGCAAGTAGTATGATATCAATATGTAAAGCTAGCCAAAATCTTACATTACAATGATTATGCATAAATGAAAATTGTGGCTGAAATGGTTACAATTATTAAAAGCAATGTTTATTAGTGTCTAGTGCAACATCAATGTGGGAGGTGATCAAATTTGTGTTAATGTTGAGACCAAAACATTCAAACACACCTCCCCCTCCCCCACCACTCACAATGGGAGTGAATGATGCCTGATACAAGTCCTGACTCATTTGACAACCTAGAAATGCCTGTCATAACACAACCATTTAGATAAAGGATAGTTGTAAGTTACCATAAGTAACATTTTCAAAATGAAAAAATTAAGATCAAGGTTAAATATTAGCCTCATTTTTTATTTATATAGATCAATCCCTATAGTTTATCTAGGCTTTAATAATGTAAGATATTGTTGGGCTTCTTTAAGACTTCCTTTCTGACCACTCGAAACAAAGTTACCCTCCTTATCACTCTCCTATAAATCATAAACCATATTATCACCATAACCAAATCTGATGAGTAAAATATACCCTCCATGTAAATCTGAAATCCCATAAATAACTAAGATTTGTGAATGGGTTACATGAACCATTTAGGAATGGGGGAAAAGCTTACAAAACCTAGAACTGGCCCTAAATTTCATTATAGACAAACATAACAAATAAAAGAGTTCATGTAAAACTCTGTAAATGCCATAATTTTTCAAGCTTCTCCTACAACGCCCCAATCTGGTTTTGCAGGGTTGTTTGTAGCACAACTTTTGCATTCTTTTCATCAACAATCTTCTTCCTCAGCTACCGGAAAGAACATTAGACAAACTGAAAACACACATTATAAGGAACACTAGACCTTAAGACACACAAAAGAAAAGAATAATATTTGAAATCGATCGAAACCCAAACTAGGGTCCAATCACCATTTATCGGCTACACATGAAATGCGATTTTCAATCATTTTTTCAACAAAAATGGCAAATTTTTCTTTGGGGAAAAATTATGTCCATCAATTCAAATTCAAATTAAAACCAGTGGGTTAGCTAACCCTGATTAAGCCCAAAATTCAACTTAACCTAGTGGGTTAAGCTCTACTGTTGGAGGCGTGATCCCAAATGAAAAAGTCCAGTTAGATTACTCTTTGCTAATGCTATTGACAATCACTACCATCCTCCATCGTCAAGGTAAAAGAGGATGAGCTTCACCAAGCCATGTCTATAGTCACATCATAGCAATCAAGCCCCACAATATCAAAGCAAATATGAAACAACATGCCATAAAACATGAAAACCATAAATAAAATCACAATTAAAATCAAGACAAACAAAAGAAATCGCAAGAACTGCACTTCACTGATGAAATTCTCAAATGCACTGCTTAAACTTTGGCAAAGAGTTGGGTATTCCGGTATGTGATCAACAATATGTTTAAATATAATAGGAAATAGTGTGAGGGAGATTAGACCCATAGATACCCTGCTAGCTCTTTCCCCATTTCCTCGCTGTGGTTCCTACAATGTAGCAATTCTATTATGCAAGATACCACAATTAAAGAAAAATAGATGATAACAAGCACTAAAACGGAAAAAAGCATTGGCCTCATAGGTACCTCCTTGTCTGTTTCCCTCTTAGGGTTCCTATGTTGTAGCAAATTTATTAGGCAATATATCAAAATGATAACAAAGCTAATGGTGACAAATAACTTGACCAGTTTCCTTATGGCCTCAAATGCGAGAATAACTTGACTAAAATGCGCACCCATGGCAAACAACGATACCGAGAAAACATTGTACCCCTAGACTTTAAATCGATTAATGGTTCAATAGACCATTAATTTGGTGTTGTGTCTTGACCTTACCAAATAATTAAAAATGTAGCATATACATTAAAGCCTACAAATAAAGGCATGGAAAAACAACCATACCAATATACATTGGGCTCATATAAAGCCCCTCCAAAAATTGCATCGGAGACTCTCACCAAAATTAGAAGACAAATTCAAAATGCAATGAGCAAACATAATAATTAAGGATTAGAGGGGCAAATGAGAGTAGAAATAATTACAGTATAGAAAACCCCATCGAACCAATTCCCAAATCTCCACTCTTGGTCGAGAAGCTTGTCTTGTTGCAGATTCTAAATGTCCTTGTGATGGCACCATCAAATAGAGAGAAAGAACTGCCAACCTCTCAGCTAATCCTGACATTACTTTGAGTGAAACCCTTCCATCTATTCTCATCTATGAGAATGTCAAATATATCGCGAGATGAACAATGGAACTTCTTTGTTAGACGAATGGTCTTGAAACCCTCCTTGACAACAAGAGGGGGGCAGAAGTAGTCTGCTTCCTTTCCACGCCTTTCTCACGGAGCTTGGGCTTCTATGAATGTTCTTACCAATGGGTTCTATGGTTGTTGCTGTGAGCTTAGGAGAAAGTCCAATATCACATCCTATTGGGCGCACTCCCTGCAGGTGCAGAAATCTTTCACTGGTTATGTTCATAGAGGATAGGTGTTGATGATTGTGTCGAGGACAACAAATATGAACAATGTCGCCACGAAAAACTTCACTATACATAACACTTATCAACACAATTAATAATAAATAATTGATCAAAGCAACCAACAAAGAATAAATTATTAATAAGTAATTGATCAAGTAATCGTTGGTGATATAATGAATAAATTACTAATGAATAACTTATAAAGTTAACTAATTTATCAAAGTAATCATTAGTGATGTTCACGAGGGCAACACAATCACTGCGTTATGAAGTATTTTGTAAATCATGAAATTCAATGTTCAAATCCTTTGTGGGTCAAGCAAAAAAAATAACTACTAGTTACTTTGATAAGTTATTAATTAATAATTTATTTGTTATGTCACCAACTATTACTTAATTACCATGATTAGTTATTTATTAATAATTTATCTTTTTTCTTAATAACTTTCTCTTTTTTTTTCTCATTTTGCCATGTCTTTACCCCATAAAAACCCCTTATAATAAGTGAAGTGTCCTCTTACAAAATTGAAATATATTATTTCCAAAAATTATTACATTAAAATGTTACAATACACATATATCAAAACACAATTTCACAATATTTATATTATAATAAATTTTTCATATATATATATATTATATTTTATCTAAACACAAATTTACAATATTATATTATTAATAAATTTTCATAATTTTTTTTGAAATTTATTAATGGGAATAGCCATCACTTTGCTTTCACCATTATTAAAAGAACCAAGCCACTTAAAATTTATAACCAATAATACTTAGACCCAAAAAAAAAAATAAAAAAAAATTCTACTTTGATTCTTGAACCATTTCCTAATATCCCAAAAAAAATACAAACTTTACCCCCGAACAAAAACATTTATCACTTATTAAGCACTATAAACATCACTTTAGCCTCCTCCATTTGAATTTGAAGGAAGCATTTCAAAATTCTTTGAATTTTCGGAAGTCCGGATAGGGTTTGATGCTGAGCCTTACATGGGCAAAGCGATTCCTGTAAAGCAAAAGTCGGGGAGCATATACATCATTTGTGAAGGCGAATCCAGACCGTAGTCGTGATTAAATCAACGGCTGAGACGAGACGCGTTCACAAGCCGTTGATCAGGCGGCCAGGTTAGATCTAGATCCTTAGTCTGCTCTCTAGATCTTTTCAATCATGTCTTTTGCATTTGGGCAGGGCAAGACCTGTACATGTTATATGTTAGTCCCCCTTGCCTTTTTTAACTAATAATAGCTCTCTGGGGTTTGACCATTTCATTCCATCCACACTTCATTTAATCTGCCCTTCTTCATTTTGGGCGTTTTACAGAATGGATTCAGATCATTGCAAGATATTTATCGGTGGAATATCATGGGAGACGACCGAGGAGAGGCTCCGGGACTACTTCAGCAAGTATGGAGAGGTTGTTCAGACTGTCATCATGAAAGATCGGCTCACGGGTCGTGCCAGAGGGTTCGGTTTTGTGGTCTTCTCAGACCCCTCGATGGTCGACATAGCTCTTCAGGAAAAGCACACCATCGACGGCAGAGCGGTAAGAGGAAAATCATCTGTGCTTGATAAGATAAATAGAATATGCCAGAGAATACCCATTCAGGCTAGGTCTGCTTTAGGGTAAATGCCGATGAATATCGTTTAACTTTGGTCTCTTTAGGGTTTGGCTTGATAAAAACCTGCCAAGATTTTTTTAGTAGATTTAGCAAGAAAACCAGTAAATGATCGTTTTTGGTTTGTGGGTTTGTTTTTGGTGGAGAAAGAAAATGCATGAAAGCGCTCGAGATGACTGTATTTCATGCCTGTCGGTGGAGTTGGGAAAACTGTAAAAGCTGATTAAAAGGGCATTAGGGTTATCTTCTTTTTGGGGAAGGTCTTTTTGCTAAAAAGGCATTGGTTTATGGCTGAGGTGGGCAGAGTGTTTATCGTTGACTAGTGTTCCATCCTTGTTGTGCCGTGTCCCACCTGTATGTCGTAAGATTCAATGGGGATGTAGTCTTGTGTAAATTTTTAGCTACTTTGGCCAAATAGATAAGATGCCTCTGGCATCTTTTAGCGGAAGGAACTTCTCACCCCTTTAAATTAAAATACCTATTTTCAGTATAAGAACTGAACGGAAATGCGACAAATTTGCTTTTTATTGTAGTTGTTCATTTTGCTTTTTATTGTAGTTGTTCATGTAATGTCTCGCTATTTTATTTTTCTTGATATGTAGATTTGAAATGTAATTTATAAGAATGGGCTCTCAGATGTGCTTTATGTACTTAATGACGCCAAAGCGAACTATCTACATCTTTTCAGAGTGTGTATGTTTCCGATAACTGAAGAAAAATTAATACTCGAAGTCTCCTGGGCAGTTGAGTTCAGGCTTTTTATCTTTAGGAACTAGACAGAATCCACTGAATAAACCACTTGAGCTTATGCTATACAAGGTTTTATGGCGGTAGAAAGATGGGAATATATGTGAATGGAAACACATTATGCTTTTTTAGTTCATGATTTTTATGCTGAGAACTGAATAGAATTCACAGAACAAACTACTCGAGCATATGTTGTACAAAATGTCTTGGCCACAGGAAGTAGGAAACTCTGTTACTGGCAATGCATTATGCTTTTTTACCTTAATATCTACTGTGGGTAGAAATCTAAGACACAAGTCTAGTTCATGTTTAGTTTATGTCGGATATATTTGAAAAATACTTCTTGAAAAACTTGGGAAAAAAATCTTTCCGGCTATTCTTGGTCCTGACTTCCATTATAATGAGAAAACAGTCTGAGTAAAGAAAAAAAAATCTAGAAAACCCTGCAAAGGAAGCACTCTAACTGTGTGTTTTTTATGCAATGTTTCTTCCTTTTGTGGCGAGAAAGAAAAGAAAACCTTTTACAGAGAAGAATAAATTATTTTGGTTCTTACTTTGTGTTGGCAAGACTCAAGAAAGTATTGAAAATTATAGTGAAACTTCTTTTTAATGATGTAAGCAATTTAAATTTCTTATCAATCTATTTCATATGTGTTGTTGTGGATATTCCATAAAGCCCTGCTAAGCAAAAGTAAAACTTCCTTCAGGTTTGTGTACTTTTAATTAATGCTTGCTTGAATGGGTATCTTACTTTTCAGTTTAAGCTCTCAAAAGACAGCTGTTGAAATTTTGTTACATGCTTCTTTTTCTTAATGTTGTAGTTAGTGACTAGTTTAGACGTTTGTAAATGTGTGTGTTTAATATTTAGGTGGAAGCAAAGAAAGCAGTTCCCAGAAGTGAGCAGCATAATGCCAGAACCAACAACTACAATAACAATGACAATCACAGTCAAAGTTACGGAGGAGGAGGAGGAGGATCTCTTAGGACCAAGAAAATATTTGTAGGGGGATTGCCAGCCAATCTAACGGAAGACGATTTCAAGAATTATTTTCAGCAGTTTGGCAACATTACTGATGTTGTTGTAATGTATGACCATAATACTCAGAGACCAAGGGGTTTTGGATTCATATCTTTTGATTCAGAAGATGCAGTTGAGAATGTTTTGCAGAAGTCTTTTCATCAGTTGAATGAAAAACTTGTAGAAGTTAAGCGTGCATTACCCAAGGATGCTTCTCCTGGAGCTGCAAGCAGAGGTGCTGGAGGCTATCAAGGTTATAACAACTCAACTTCAAATATTGGTGGTTATGAAGGAAGAATGGATAATAACAGGTATGGGCAGCCTCCTCCTGCAGGGAGAGGTGGGTTTCCAAGCTATGGACCTACTGGTTATGGTACCCCAAGCTATGGACCTGCAGGTTATGGGGCAGTTAACACTGGTGGGTATGGTTATGGAAATTATGGCATGAATAGTTATGGTAGTGCTCCCGGAGCTCCAGGGTATGCTGGTGCTGCTGGAGGATATGGAAGTACTCCTGTACCAAACACAGCTTTTGGTAATGGCCCAGTTGGAGCTCCTAGGAACCCATGGGGTAACGCAGGGGCTCCTGGTTATGGAAACCAAGGTAATACTGCTGGCTACGGGACAAATGCAGGCTATGCAGCTGCAGCTCCCTGGACTGCTTCAGGTGCTACTGTTTCTGGTGCAGCTGGGCAATCTCCCAGCACTGGTAATGGCTATGCAAACCCAAATTATGGATATGGTTATGCAAACAATGATGGGACTTACAATTCTAATGCAGCTGGAGGCTATGGTGGTCCTGGCCGTGGAGGTGCAGCTCCAAATTATAACATGGGCAACACCAATGGTGAACAAGCGGGAACAGGAGGACCTTATGCAGTTGGCTATGGAGATCCCCATGGTAACTCTGGATATTCAGAGACGGTCTGGAAATCAGGTGGGCCAGACGCTTCTTCAGCAGGTTTTGTTGCAGCATCAAGTGGAGGATATGGAGTTCCTAATGTGGATGGGACAGTGAATGGGCCAACAGGTTATGGAGGATATGGTGCTGCTGGCCGGCAGAATCAGAGGCAGTGATGCTTTTAAGTATCGGGTCATTCTTTGACCTTACCAGTCTTTTCCAGGCCCGGGAGTTCTAAATGCAGCTTGCTACTCTCTGACATTCTTCTGGGCAGAGATAAAAACATATGTTGGGACTGGTCGGGTTGCTTTAAATCCCCCAACTGTTTAGCCTAGGTCTTTTGCAAATATCTAAGACTAAAACATAATTAGATGGGAGAGTTAGGATCTCTCTCGCTGGTAGTTTTTGTTTGAAGTTATGGTTTTGTCTTATGAGTATTGCAGGCAGATAGCTTTGTATTAGCTTCCCGTTTTACATACTAGATTAGTTATTAGGTGCTTTTATGCTTCTGTTTAGAATGACTCATTTTATGTTTAAGCTACTGAGAGGCTTTAGTATTTTATGAACTAGAGGATTTTACAATTACTTTTGGAGTGGAGTATATTGTTGAAAATCATAGAATGGTTTATTTTAAGCAGTTCAGCAACCTGGGATGTGTGAAAAATTAGGATCTTTCCTATACTTTGATATTTTCAGTTGTCTCATTAAATCAAGTAGGGTATGAGTAGAGGAGCTATTTCAGCTGGAGTTAAGCCTTCAGGGACTCAGTCAGCATAGATATTGCTTATTGAATGTTTATATTTGTCCATGGCATAATTTTGTTTCCTCCTGTATGTGCGATTTTGTACAGGGGACGCTGATTAATCAGTCAATATTGCCTTTTGTGATGGTTGTGGGAGTATGGAGCGCAGAAAGTGGGAACTCTGATTATAATGGATTGTTTCAATATCGATAAACAACCAAAAATTTGATCCAACAAGGTGCCAAAGCATGTTCACTTCAAAGAGCCTTATGACGGGCAACTAAACTCCAGCAAAGTCTTGATCGTTATATGTTTATCACTCAACATGAAATTCCTTTTTTGGTTGAGATTATTGCTAAATATACATATTTGGCACGAGGGCAACCAGATTTGGACTCTAAGCTCAATACTGTTGTGGTCTGTATTCCTGTCTGCTGCAATTGAATGTATTTCGTATGTCATGCTGGCATTGATTTTTTGAGCTGATTTTGTTTTTCCCCTGGAGCACGGTACTTAGGTTTAATCTTAGAACATTTTTACTAAATATCTATACAGATAATGGATGGATGGGCGCATTTGTATTACGACTCGAATACTAAAATAATCTTTTGCCTTAATTGATAAGCTTCGAAAGTTTATATGGATGAGCTTTTTGCTGCCAAATTAGGAATATTGGGTATCTTAAGATATAATTCTTGAAAATAACAACTTGAACAACTATAACGGGAGTCTGAAATGTCAGATGTTTCAGATCCTGTGTTTGAGAGATACCAAAACCAAATTGGGTCTATATTTGGTAGTCCGTTCCTTTTCAATAATATAATCCACTATCTTACCCTAAAATATGTGGAGTTTCAGGTGAAGGCGTTGCTATTTAAAGCGATTTTTTTTTTCCTTTTTAAACTTCTGAAAACTATCTTTTTGGAAATTTCCAAATTTCTCCTTTTTAATTACAGGCGTAACTCCGTGATTCGGAGCGTTTTAAGGTCGATTCCTTTTTGAATTGCCAACTTTCTCCTTTTAATCACAAGCCTTTTGACCTTAATTACCAAATTTCTCCTTTTTAATTACAAGCGTTTGACTCCGTGATTCGGATTACCAAATTTCTCCTTTTTAATTACAAGCGTTTGACTCCGTGATTCGGAGCGTTTTAAGGTCGATTTCTTTTTGAATGGACAATTTTCTCCTTTAAGGTCAAATCCTTGATTTGGAGCGTTTTTCCCTCCAGAAAATTGAGTTCTATATTAATTGAGCCCTTGATTGTGCTAAACTCTACAAATATGCAAAGTTTCCGAGTAAATTTATAAATATTACAAGCCCGTAGGATATTCATGGTGTCTGTTTGAGAAATATTTACGGTTTTGCGATTCCTTCCATAGATAAGGTCATTCTTCCTCTTATTAAGAACTGCAAGTATATATAATTGCATAATGCCAACTTTTAGTTAGTTCACAACTAGCTATGATATTACAAGATAGGTTAATGTATTAAAGCACATAGATATTTTTTTGTCAACACTATTTTCAGTCCAGGCCCATCTTAAATTTGGATTTAATCAAATATCAACAGGCATGGAAATTTCCTAGTATATACATTCTTTTTGATGAACTAGATTTTGTTTTTCCTATATATAATATATATATAATATTTTTTATTTTAAAAATAAATTTTAATTGCATTTTCAATTTTTCTACATTGATTTAGATCTTTTTAAATCTCATATACACACATTTTAAAACAATGGGAAAATCGATCATAGCTCAGTTGTCAAACTAGTGGTGGGAAAGCCATCACTCGCTGTGATCTGTGAATGTAGGTTGGTTAATCACTGTTAATCAAGGAAAACCACGCCAATTAGAGTTATCCGTGGGTGGTCTATAAAGGGGTTAGACTTTCATTCCTACCAGATGACTTTTGGTCTTGGGTCATTAACTTGTTTCTTTATCTTCAAGGAAGACGAGCTCTTAGCCAAACTAGAATAGTTTCAAGGCAAACCTATGTGTTTGGAGTCTTGTTGTAGTGAAAACACAATGCCCCCATTTTATTCTAAATAGACTTGGGGATGCTCTTTTGCATATCATTTAAGCTTTGAGTGTTTATTGCTTTAGTTTAGCTTAGTCATCTTTTTCATTAATGTTTGTTTCATTTTTTTATTAATGCTTGTTTCATTTTTTTTATTAATGCTTGTTTCATCTTTCCTTATGGTTTGCAAATTTAGTTTTAGTTTTACTATCTAGACTTTTAAGTTAATTAAAATTTTCATTTTTATAAAGTTAATAAACTTGTACATTAACTGCTTTTTTTAATAAACATACAAATATAAACTAAGAACCATATTAAAAATAGATTTAATATAAACAAATGAATATAGATTTTGGTGATATATATTATAAAGTGGCTAAAGTATTATGGAGGACCCACATATCAAACCTTCCTTCGCTCCTTTATATTAGAGAATCCCTTGTATCAAATTTTTGTTGCGTCACTTCTTAAAAGTTTTGATATCATATAACTTCTGATCCCCATATGTGATACACCCTCCAACTTACGATATGTTTTAATTTCCGATATGTTGGACCCGATTTGATTTAAATTTTGAATTAGTTATAAAATCATATCCGCTTTCATATCAGCGCTTTTGAAATAACACATCTCTAAAATCTCAGAAAAAATTTAATCTTCCGATTGCCGATTTGATTGCAGATATGATGGGCTTTATCAAAAATGATTTAATATAACATTGCATCCTATCCATATCAGAGCCATCCAATGTCATAACTATTTCGTTTTGTCTCATTTTAAAAGTTGTGATGAGCTTACTTCTAATACCACTCAGCTTTGGCACGTATAAGTAAAAGTCACTTAATTATTTTAAAAGGGTCTCTTGGCATAAGTATAGTTTGGCATGAGTATAGTTTAACACTTTTTTATAGTTTAATCTATGTTTTTGCTATTTTAATAAAAATATAACTATTTACAATATGATTCTATTTTCTGTTTGACTTTCGATATGGCACTGATTGTGAGAACATATCAATCATCATTGAATTTCCTTTTGTTGGAAAAATGGATTTCTTAATTGGTAGACATTCTTGAATCAACTGAATAACGATTACATTGCTTGTGAATTCTTCCTATCCATTCGGAACAAGTGGAATCATTCTTATTTGCGCAAATCAAATTGGGTAATTCATTCTCCTATGTTCATCTACGTTTGGTCAGAATTTCAATTAAATTCATCTTTGTTGTATATACTTTATTGTTGAGAGAATCAAGGGAGACTATTAGCTCTATAAATCTTGTATAAATACTCCTAAATTTGATAAAAGAAAGGGATGTTGTGACTCATTCAAGGGGATTCTTTGTAGTTGTTTGATTTGTGTAATAACACTACTGTTTTGTACAGAAAAGTCGATTATAGAGTAAACATAGGGTTTCTAGCTTTATTTTTATTGCTTAACACTATTTCAAGTAATGTGATTATGGGTCGATACTATTCCAGGATTGCACATTTGTAATGTAATTTTTGACATGGTTTTAATTAATTCTTATTCTTGTATTATTACTTGAATGTAAGATTATTGTTTCACTGTTAAAGTTTTATTTTTGGTTATGATATTTATTTTAAATAGTATTATGTTTCTTTGATATTATGCACTATTGCCGTGTCATTGACATTTTGCTGTTGAAGCTTTGTTAGAGCTATCTTTGTAGGGTAGACAGAATCAATCTTAATTCATTGAAGTATTCATGTGGTGATTGATAATTATTTATCATTCATTTTGAAGGGTTATTTTTTTTCACTTGTATTAGTTAATGTTAACTACTTACTTTAATTAATACAAAATCACATGATGACTTATACCAGTGCTTCCCCCTATTTTAGTTAATTTGCTCTCAGATTGGGAGAGGGTTATCACATTCTAGTTTAAGATAGGCTTTTCATGTTTTAAATTAGTTTTACATTTACATCTTAGTTTGCATCAAGTCCTCCTTTAAAGAGGCAAATAAATCATTTAATTGCGGTTTGACCAACATTTTTAAGTCGATCAAACCTTTGTGTTGATTTATTTTTTTAACCAATATCTTAAAGATCGATGTAAATGAAATATAACATTGATGTAATGGATTAATTATTAGTTTAGGCTATATTAGTTATAGATTAGTGTTAGATAAGTTTTAGGTTAGCCTTAGATGATAGGGTAACTGGACCCATAACTAGTTGGAACCACTATCTCCAACGAAAAAGCAATTGCTTTAAGTTTATGAGCGGGTGGTCTTCTCTAACGTTGACGAAGGACATTTTTGCCGATCAACATTTTTGACAAACATCTGCTTGGTTTCTTTAGAGATCTTGTGTTTTAAAAGTTTTATTTTATTTTAATGGTTCTTCTTAAGACACCATTTTGGAGTTGCTTTAATATACTTCCACTGACTTCGACTCCAATTTAAGTAGCCAAAATCTTGTCAAAGGAGAAGTTTAACGGTGAGAATAATGCCCCTGCTTATAAACATGTTTATCAATTTATTTTAAATTGTAAATCGTTATGGTCTTGATGAAGGTGTCATGTGCAGATTATTTATTCTTACTTTCGTAGGAGTAGAAAAACACTAGTGCAAAGCCCTACCATTTGCTTTCATACGCACTTGGGACGCTTTTGTAATTACTTTCTTACACACTTTTCAGGATTACGACCTTGAAACAGTATGTGACCAATTGGAGAATCTTCGTTGTTTTGAAGGTGAATCATTAGATAACTTTCATATTAGATTTAGATTATTTTGTTCTCAATTTTACCCTGATGATTTGCCTCCAAAATTTTAATTAATAGGATGGTTTGATAAATTAATTTCTTTTCCTTCCATTCCTAATCCATATGAAATGATTTCAAGTTTAAATGAGTCTTCTTTGCCTTTCATTATCACAACTGAAAAATTTGACATGGAGAAACATGTTAATTACGATGACGCTGTTGCAACTATATATGATAGATTTATCCATTTAATTCATATTTTTTATAATGTTAATGATAATTCAGATCCATTTTCACATATTAATGAATTGCAACCAAGTAACTTGGAACAAGTTGATAGTTGTTTACAAGAAGATCACATCAACATATTTGAAGAATCGAAGGTCATGAGATCAGAAAATCAGCAGGCAACTCAAATAATAATTATTGAATTTGAAAATTATGATTTTTGTTATAATGATCACTTGCAAAATAAAAGATAGAAGGAAATCATGATCAACAAAGAATATGAGATCAACGACAGAGAATACACAGAGGAATTTGCCCATAGAGAGCATTTTATGTTTATTATCTCAAACTTTCATTTTCATCTTTATCCTGATATTTTTAGCAATTCAGTTCCTATTCATATTAATGATATCTTAGAAATCAAAGAACTTGTTACACATGAATTTCCAATTGATTATTATTAAGATAGTGAAATACTTAATGGTCATTCTTTCAATCTCGGAAAAAATGTGCCCAATTCTTCTTTCATGTTTTGATGTGTATGATGGGAATGCTAAAATTTTAAGGAAACTTGTGAAATCATTTATGATGAATATGTCGACAACGAAGATCTTGAATAATCTCATTCTTCATTAAATCCTCATGATCCAAGTAAAGTTATATTTGGAAATGAAGAAATCTTTAATTTAAATTTTTTTCCAATCATTTCTCATTTTCAAACTTCTAATCATTATAATCATTTCACTAATTAAGAACCCATTTCGATCTATGATTTTGCTGATGATCACATTACTTTTTCTATTCTTGATCCATTATCTCATGCATAAGATGATCCTGATAACCATTCCAATTGCATTTTGGCTAATTCTCGTAAAAAAAGAAATCTTTTTACCCTGTCCCAATTGTGGTGTAACAATAATTATAATATTTTTGTAAATAGTGATTGGTCAGATTTTTTTTCTTCCTTTATTTTTCAACTCTTTTATATTTTGTGTTGGTATGTTACACTGCTTGATATTGTACATGCGCGAGATACATTAACAAAAAAGGATAAAGTTGAAATTCAAAGATTTATTTATGAACACCAAGAGCTATTACTCTTCCAATTTTGTCCGATGTTCAACTCATATCAATTTTCTTCCTTCTCAAAGGCATCGCCAATAAAAAATTGTTCTTGAGTGTGTACCTTTACAACATAACCAACCATCTAACACAATTGATGACCCTCTATCATATGTACATAAAACTGACAATTTAATGCAGGGCATTACATTTAAAAGAATATTTTCACAATTTGCCCTGTTATCCTCTTCTTCATACCACTTCCAATCTCTAACTAATATCCATCCATATTTTTATGATTCCATCGAGATTTGGTTGGAAGAAAATCTCTAAGAGAGGGTGAATGTAAATAATTCACTGCTTGAACATACATTAACAATAGTTGTACATAACGTTTTTAGTTTTATTTCTGTTGGTTTAAGTAGATTTATACTTTTGTTACCAATGTTTGATGTATATATTCATGCAGAAAATAGGATGCTTGAATGGCTTCATTGGAAGTACAATTTCACAATCTTGGTCCTCTTTTTAGATTAGGATTAGGTGTATTTTAGTAGTAGTTTTAAATTGAATAAAAATATGGTTTTGAACTTTGATTAATACATGGGAGAAAATGAAGATTCATAAGGTAAAATTATGATCAAATTCTTTTGGGTACACATTTATATGTTCATCCTCATCCAATTTGAGCTTTATTTCAACTTTTCTTTTCTCTTTTAATCATTATTTCTTTCTTATATTTTGTTGTTCTTGTAGGTTTCCATAAGTTTGATTTGTAGATTTAGCTTTGCTAATAACTAACATTTCGGAAGAACAATCACCATATGACATTAGGGAGATTTCTCGTTTTAATTTGCTTACATTTTGAAATCGATTGTTAGTCTTATTCTTAAAGTTGGATTTATAAAGATTCACAAACTATCTTTAAGCAAGATTTGCAAAAGTAAGAACACTTGTCAAAGCATACAACAATAACTCTAAATCAATAACTATGCTTTGAAAAAAAAAGAGAGCTTTATCAACAAGTCACTCTACAAAATAAAATCAACATAATCTCATTTTTTCCTCTATCTTGCAAGATGTATTTCAAGATTCATTTTCTTGATTGTCTTCTTTATGATTTGATAAGCATTTTAGGCTTAGCTGAATTGTCTTTTAATTTCATTTCACAATAAAATGGAGTAATATTTTCTCTTTCAGCTTAGCATAATCGTTGGGCGAGTCATTTTCATGCTCTAATTTATATTAACTGAACTTAATATTTAAGGATCACTTCAATGAAATGATTTCGTTTATGTTCATTTTCAGCATTCCTAATCAAGTAGAGCCCCTGGTTTTTTGTTTTTCAAGTTTAAATCTTTCCGTTATTTTTTATGAGCTACCTTTAACCCCTATTTTTGAGGAAATTAAAACACATTAATAGCAATTACATAAGGTCATGAATTCTGTTGGTGAATAAGTTCAGTAAAGTGAATATTAGTCAACGTAAAGCTTTTTACGCCATCCCTTGCTTTTAAGGTGCAATATGCCACCCCATTTATTAAGTAATATCTATGAGATTAACAGTTACCATAGTTAAACATTCAAACAAAAATGGTCAATTAAAGGATAGGAGGTCTCATCACGAGCTGACCTACCATGATCATAAGTTTTACCATTGTGGCATTACTATTATTAGTCACCAAGTCAAGGTAATGGCTTTCGACCACAAGGTTGAGAGACAAGAGGTCTCATCACGAGCTGACTTGTTCACCATGTTAGATATCGTGAATGGAATTTTTACGCTTTCGACCACAAGGTTGAGAGACAAGAGGTCTCATCACGAGTCAACTTGTTCACCATGTTAGATATCGTGACTGGAATTTTTATTAGTTGGCTACCAAGTCAAGAAAGTGATCTTCAGTTGGCATTCAAATAAGTTTAAGATGATCCTTTGCAACTGTTGGAAAATGTGCTATAAGAAATGTTAAATTTAGAATGTGCTAAAAATAGACATGCTAAAAATAACATGTATAAAAATAGCAGTTTGGCCAGTGAGGTCATTGGCCACATTGGGTGAGAGGTGAAACTGCTAAAAATAAAAAGTTCTAAAAATAGCATTTCTAGGTCTCTTCCTATTTATAACAGTCCCTAGTCTATCTATAGGAAGTAAAATTAACTTTGGTCTTAACAACAGTTGGAAATATTAATTAATTAATTCAGTTGAGTTAATTAGTTAAGGAAATTCGAATTTGAAGTCTTTGTGAGCAAGCACATGAGTTGTCCCACTAATTGAGGAATTTATCCTTAATTTCCTCCACTGATTGAGGGAATAAGTATGAGTTCTATAATGAGAGAATCAGT
>APFE031025378.1:40027-87156 GCA_000404065.3 Pinus taeda | reverse complement strand
TTGTTAAAATAATAAAATATAGTTTGTTAATGCTTGCATGCATGTGACAACTATTATTTTAGATAACTGAGGATTCACTCATGGATAACTGTTGCATGTCAGTTCCGTCAGAGACCCAATTGAGATCAGATGTGGGACAATGTACTATCAGATGCTAGGATATTTCTAGTAAGTATTCCTTGCATGAGGAAGAAATCTATTTTCTTCTATGATTACGTAGTTGGACTTGAGGTGACAACATGTATAATTAGGCAAATTTTCAGCCTATATAATGAGGCTTAGGTAGTCCATGATTTTCATCTTCTGATTGAAGATCATCAGGATCTTCTGATTGAAGATCATCAGGATCTTCTGATTACAGAGAGAGCATAATAGCTATTGAGTTGATTCTTTTTGTATGTTGTTGAGGATCTACACTTGATTGATAATACATGGTTGGGGTTTTATGTTGATGCTTTCCCCTAGATATATCTTGTGTTATGTGTGATTATTTCTTTTGATCAGTTATGCATGTTTCTACTTGATGTTGCTCATGATTTCGATTATGCTTCCGTTTAATGTTTTTGTAGAAGTAGAACAAGTATTATGTTTTAGGACATTGCATATATCAATTTGTTCTACAAGTAAAATTTCTACATGGTATCAGAGCTAGCTGATTTGTAGAAAAATTCTACAAAATTCTACATGGTATCGGAGCACAGGTGATCAAGCAAGAACAATATACTAGCAGGAGAAATTCAAAGTTTATTATTCGGGATATAGATCTCAAGTTCTTATCACATCTATTTCATCGATGGCGTTCTATGGTTTGAGGCTTGAGTATGCCCTTGATGGCAGCGCAAACTATATAGCTCGGAAGGATCACATGGAGGGAGTTTTGGAAGATAATGGCCTTAAGGATTTCATTGATCAAGAAATTCCCAACCCTATTGAAAACACTGAGCAGGTGGAATGGAGGAAGTGTGTGGCTAGAGCTAGGAGAATTCTCTTGGAGGGAGTGCGAGATCACATTGTCTTGAGCCTCCATGGGAAGGAGACTACGCATGCAATGTGGAAAACATTGAAAGATTTATATCAGAATAGCAGTGATCAGAGGAAGTTGGCACTGAGGGACAAACTTTGAAAGATAAAATGTGAAAGGGATGAGATTATCTCTATGTATTTGACCAAGCTCATCACATGCAGGGATGAGCTTGCGAGTGTAGGGGTCGTGACATCGGATGAGGATATGGTCAGTCTAGCACTCCTTGGCCTTCCTAAGAGCTGGCATAGCTACTGGGACTCGATGAATGGAAGGGAGAAACTGCCAGATTAGGAACGACTATGGTCGGATTTGATGCGGGAGGAGATCAGACGGAGCACCAGATATAGTTCTTCATCTATGCATGATGAGGAGAACTGTGCCTTAGCGAGTAAGGCGAAGAAGGGGAAGGAGAAGGTTTTTTTTTCCAAATCCATATCTTCCAATGATGGGAAGAAGGTTGACAATTTGAAAGTGCGATGCTTTCATTGTCATGAGGTGGGCCATTAGGCTGCAAATTGCCCACGGAGGAAATCCAAGAAGGAATCCGGGGAAGGATCTGAAGATGAGGCACTTGCTTCACAACTTGAGTTGGATTTCACACTCTTCGCATGCATGGTTTCATCCATGGTGGGAAATGGTTGGTTTCTTGATAGTGGAGCTTCTTTCTGCATGAATTACAACAAGAGTTTGTTCAATACTTTGGAGGAGAAAGATCTCCAGATACTCATAGCGATGGGTAATGATGAGAAGTATAGTGTCTCAGGTGCAGGCACGGTTATTTTTCAGAGGGAGCATGGAGCTCGCCTTACCTTAACCGATGTCAAGTATGTACTAGGACTGAAGAGAAACTTGGTGTCGATCGCGATGCTGGAAGACAGAGGCTATGATGTAGTCTTTAGTAAGGGAAAGGTTTTTCTTAGACACATCATCACTAGACAGGTGAAGTAGATTGGTTCACGGGTCAAGAACCTGTATGCTCTTGAGGTTCAAGATGCATACAAAGCCTTGAGCTGCAAGGCAACTGATGGAGACTTGGTGGTTGAGAGGGAGGATATATTGCTTTTCAACATGCAGAGCCAGAAGAAGTCTCAGACGATTGTGGAGGAGCCACAATTGGTGCAGCAGCTTCAGGAGGTTGTGGAGTAGCCACAACAAGGAAAGCTGAGAGGAGATCGAGTAGAGACATCTACTCATGCAGAGACCTCCAGTGGGGGGAAACTTCGAGTCAGGTGGGCTGAGGGATCACATGTAGCCATACCTACAGGTAGGAGGTGGGGTGATATAGAGTGATCGTCCCAAAGAGGACGGGCAGGATCCTTGAGGTACCCAACCTCTTGGATGAGATGTTGCTATAGGAGCCCCGATGTGGAGTAGCAGGAACTAACTCATTGGGTAGAGACAGATGCGGATGGAGCGGCAGAGAGAACGATAGTGTAGGGAATCCCAGGACAACGCATACCTAGCAGGCTGCAACAATGCGAGAGGCACAAGTGTTTTGCACAGTGCTAGGTAGCACAAAGATGTGTGCAATGGTGCGAGATGTATGGATATGTTGCAGGAGTGCAGAGGTCAGAGAGGGAGCACTTGTCAGCAGTAGGTAGAGCTTCAGCATCAGAGTATGTTCCTAGCCCAACAGAGTGGTTAGTTGGGAGTTTTTTTGTTCCAAGTGTTGTTGGAGTAAGTGGACTGGGTAGATGTGTTGCATGCAGAACATTACAGAGTTACAGGATTGGGTTTAAGAGAAATCCTTTCTTGTTGAGAGGGAGTGTTGGAAAATGTGCAACAAGAAATGTTAAATTTAGATTGTGCTAAAAATAGACCTGTTAAAAATAGCATGTCATAAAATAGCAGTTCGGCCAGTGAGTTCATTGGCCACACTGGATGAGAGGTGAAACTGCTAAAAATAGAAAGTTCTAAAAATAACATTTCTGGGTCCCTTCCTATTTATAGCAGTGCCTAATCTATCTATAGGAAGTAAAATTAATTTTGGTCTCAACAGTGGTTGGAAATATTAATTAATTAATTCAGTTGAGTTAATTTGTTAAGGAAATTCGAATCTGAAGTTTTTGTGAGCATGCACATGAGTTGTCCCACTGATTTAGGAATTTATCCTTAATTTCCTCCACTGATTGAGGGAATAAGTATGATTTCTATAATGAGAGAATCAGTTGACTTAGTTCTAATTAGTGAAGTCCAGTTAGATTATTTTAACAAGTTGTTAAAATAATAAAATATAGTTTGTTAATTTTTGCATGCATGTGACAACTATTATTTTAGATAACCGAGGATTCACTCATGGATAACTGTTGCATGTCAGTTCTGTCAGAGACCTAGTTGAGATCAGATGTGGGACAATGTACTATCAGATGCTATGATATTTCTAGTAAGTATTCCTTGCATGAGGAAGAAATCTATTTTCTTCTATGACTACGTAGTTGGACCTGAGGTGACAACATGTATGATTAGACAAATTTTCAGCCTATATAATGAGGCCTAGGTAGTCCATGATTTTCATCTTCTGATTGAAGATCATCAAGATCTTCTGATTACAGAGAGAGCAGGATAGCTATTGAGCTGATTCTTTTTGTATGTTGTTGAGGATCTACACTTGATTGATAATACATGGTTGGGGTTTTATGCTTGTGCTTTCCCCTGAATATATCTTGTGTTATGTGTGATTATTTATCTTGATCAGTTATGCATGTTTCTACTTGATGTTGCTCATGAATTCGATTATGTTTCCGCTTAATGTTTTGTAGAAGTAGAAAAAGTATTATGCTTTAGGACCTTTCATATATCTGTTTGTTCTACAGGTGAAATTTCTACAGAATCCCTCTGGGACAGCCAACCCAACAACTAGCAGAAATTGTGAAATCTAGCCAGGCAGCCTCCTAAGCTCAAAAATTGCCCAATACAGTCAAACAGGCTTCCTTGAGAAAATTGCTAGGTTTGACTTAGGACAGCTGCTCAGCTCAGAAATTTCGCAATGCAGTTAGACATGCTTCCTTAAGAAAATTGTGAGGTCTAACCCACAGCATCCTGTTGGGCTCAAAAATTGTGCAATATTATCAGATATGCTTCCTTGAGAAAATTGCGCAGTTTGGCCGAGGACAACTACTCAACCCATAAATTGCGCAATCCTAGGAGACAGTCACCCATTCCTCCAAGAAATTGTGCAATCCCTCTGGGACAACCATCTCTTCGCAGCCAAGAAACTACACAAATTTCCATCCCAAGCTGCTAGGCCAACGCATGTGCCTTCAGGTTGACTACCTCCCTCTGGGACGAAGCAAAACTAGTTTGTTTGCATGGACTACTTCTCCTAATGCAACATGTAAAGGCATCGCTTGATTCAGGGATCTATTTTTAGCAACTGGAGGTTCCATGCAAGGATCATTTAAAAAACCTCCCGCCAAGTGTCACAACCTCGATTTGATAAAAAATCATCAACTGGACGTTGCAGATCTCATTCCTCAAATCAAAATTACAGCTCTGACATCTCACCTTGCATCTAGTAGTCATTGGCACATTCAGCACAACTAGTTTTGGGTAAGCCCACCTTTCATGTCTTGCGTTGTGTTTCTATCGATTTTTGTCTTTTGCTTTGTGTGAGTGTTGTTTTCTTGATTTCAGTGAGCACTTGTTGTCATTTTGACGTATGTTAGCTTGTGGAAGCACTATTTCAGTTTTCATTCGCATCTCACTATTGTGGCATGCATGACACTGTTTTTGCACGGATGATTGTCGTTGTGGTGACTCGCTTCACACACATCCATGCTTTCCCATTTTCTGAATCCTGCACTTGTTGTTTTAATGTATGATCATTCATTCTTGTTTGCACTCATCTCACCGTGCGTTCAAACTTTTCATGTTTTCAGTCACCTGTCAGCCAAACTGGGCTGCCTTGGCCCATACTGTGCCTTGCCCATCTAGTACTAGACATTTTTAGAAGTGAAGGCTCTTCCTTCCCTCTAGAAATTTCGTAATTTTGTCCCAGCACTGACCTCTAGGCTTGCATTGTGTAATTCTTGGAGGCAGTGTTGTGCTGGCCATAGAAACTGCGCAATGCAGTTTGATGGTTGCATGTCATTGCTGACTGAAATTATGCATTGCGCAGTTTCAGTCCTTAGTAGGCCAAGCTAGACTATGAATTGCGTAGTTCCAGTAGTCAGTCACCCACGTGACAGTCCAGATTGTGCCTTGTGCAGTTTTGGTAGTCAGTCTCTTGACCTCCTCGCACAAATTGTGCAACCTTCACGTTCAATCACACAGGTATGTTGTGAGTTAGTCCTCAATTTTGTTTTGGTTTTTGACTAAAAGATTGCTTGCCATGAGTGTTGCTATGTCTCCAGGAATCATAGGTGTTCATCTATCTCTCAGCAGCACAAGTACAATGAATTCCAGGAGAGCATGGTCAAAAACATGGTTAAGAACACAATTGGGGATGCAGTCGATCAAGTGCCTATGAACTTGCCTATCCATGAATACATCAAGTTGTTCATAGACATGGATATCAATATCAATGGCAATGGCATCAAAATGAGTAGCACCATCAATAGAAATAGAAGGCAACACACCTGCACATGACAAATGAAAGATGAAGGTTGTTGACAGCATAGAGGTAGAGGAAAGCTACAAGTTCAAAGTAGATCCACTCATGACAAAAGCAACTTTGGAGATTGAGGCTATGAGGTGATGGTGTGACATGAAGATCACGTGAAGGTAGAGAACGGGATAGAGAAGGAGTTACATGTGATGAAGCAACAACTCAAGGAAGAATAAGAGCTACATAGACAAGAGAATGAGTTGCAATAGGAACAAGTATAGCAGGGGGTGCAACATGCAGAGATGGATGAAACTATGTTTGTACAGGTTATGGACCCATCCCAACAGCTGGCACAAAGCAGCAAAGGTGACTAGTGCTATTGTTCACATGCAAGGGAATTCAACAGCATGCATGTCATTGTGTGCATGCATGCGATCCCACCCATTTGGCACAATCACCGAGTTAGAGACAACAAGCAAGTCCAACTGGAGCTGAACATGTATTTCAACAAGTTGATGTGCACATCCTCCAGCACATGCTTTGAGATTAGAGTATGCATCAACATGTTGTCGATCTAGTCCAACCTAGGACAACCATGTGCATGCTATCAGACGAGTTAGACGAATGATCCATATTAGGGTACCCATATGCAATAGAGGCAAGAGTTCATTTTAGCAAGATGTCACCATTGAGCGCATGGAAACCATCATGGACGACAAATCTTGGAATCATTTCGCCACCATCAACCATCACAAGGATGTGAAAGATTTGGTCTCACCACAATGGTCTGAGTCTTAGTGATGTCTTGCATGGCTTGCTCAAGCCATTTTGTCTCACATGGGTACATGTTCATATTGTATGTAACATCATGTCAAGTGGAAGTTCAAGTGTCAATAGTTGGATGTAATAGTCATAGAGTAGATGAAGAGTCATGAGGGTAGATGAACTGTCACAAAGGGGAATGCCAAGGGCCACCCCACCCTTTTCTATAAATAGTCCATCATAACTCACTGTAAAGGCTTTTGGTCAACCAAGCTTCCGATAGGAGTATCTTAGAGAAATCTTGGATAGTATTGTAATGAGCCTTGGCTTCTCCACTGCGCAGAGCTAATATATCTCTTTGGAGGAGTAGGCGATTGTGGCTGTAATGTTCCACTGTCAGAACTAGTGCTTTTTCATGGATGTATTGTATGAATGGAACTTACACTTCTTAATATATCAAAGCCAACACATTTCATGCATATTTTGTTATTGTATCTCAGCTAACTTGGTTACTCTAAATGACATATGTATTTGTTTTCTTACGGATGCATTAATGGACTATTCTATTTAAGTATGTATGAATCTTACTGAAATGTGTTGATTGGTTTAAACATCACTTTGGATTGTTAGCTAACTTTCTTTCTAGTTTGTGATGCATTTTCTCTTTTGTCTTCCCTTCCAAGTTGCTTGTATTCATTCCATGTTTCCCAAGGGGGTTTCACTCACTCCTAATGTGTGCCCGTTTTCTGTTAGCACAACTAATAATTAATAATAATTATAAAATGAAACAAGTAACACATTTAAAAAATATATATAACAAAATAATAATGTAACACATAAGTTATAATATTAACAACTAATCGATCATTATAAACAATAATAATAATTAATAATAATAATAATAATAATAACAATAATTAGACAATAATAATAAATATGAATAATTAACACGAACAAATAATTATTATACATTGCCAAATATATTATTTAAGGACGATTAATAGTTTAATAATCGATAATATATAATAATAATACAAATAGCAATAAAATAATTATTTAAATAATAATAATTATCATGGAATAATGTACACAATAAATAATATATATAACAAAATAAATTAATTAACACATAAAATAAACACTATTAACATAACAAAATTTGAAGTTAAATTATTAATAATATTAAAAATCAAAAATAATAATAAAATAAAATCAAGAAACTTAAATATTTATTAATTAATAATCACAAATCAAACCGACATTATAACACAAATAGATATCAAATTTCTTTTAAAGCAACTATTTATAGCTCCATAAGTTTCATGACTCTCTTCTCAAAATATTGATCTCATTGCCCTGATGATGGACTCACCTAGCTAGTCCGAAACGTTGGTTTCATAAATGCTTCACAGTTTTTTCCACTAGCATAACATTCTACCAGCCTATATGGAATCTCTTTTTAACACCATTAAGTCCCACCATCGAAGGGACATTCTGAACAATGCTTTAAATTTTGAGAAGATGAGAATTTCAAGAGCTAGAAACCTATCCACGCTCATATTTCTAAAGCAATGTAGAGATGAAAACCTCACTCCTAATTTTGCTAAATGCAGCCATCCTCTTAAACGTGGTCGAAACATTTCTCTTTTCAATAATCTTAGTAAAACCCTCATAAAGCATGAAATCAAATTTGCCAGATCTCGATTAATTAAAATATCTGAAAATCTTCTGGGTTTACACCTTAGGCTGTCATCAACTCTTAACTATGATCTTTTGCAGTACTTAGATGCCCTTACCTTCGCCAAAGCTGAGATATTTCTTGATTCTCTCTTGCCAATAAAACCAAAAAACTTAACACTCTGAGAAACACTAACTTTAATAGAAAAGATTCCACTGTAAATAGGCAAAAACCTAACTGGCATTCGAGCTTTATATCTCTCCAGGCTACGCCCAACTCCTCCCATCATTGTTATCCCATAACCGGGCATCCAAGCAGTGCTCTTCCTCCTCAAATTCAAATGCAAAACTCGGACCTGAGCTGTCCTGCGCAGAATGAGTCCAAGGACCTCAACATTTCACTCGTCAATCCCACACTGTTGGATAGGTGTGCGTACCTGAGTAGAGGTCTCTCTACGCAGAAGCAACAGAATACGTCTAGGGAAGCAGTGACATCTGTAAATAATTTAAATCAGCACATCTCCTCTGCACAAAATGTAAGGTCTGACACCGGACAACATAACGTAAATGGTCAGCATTCAAATGATTTAAATCAGCACTTGGACAATGTCTCCACTGCGTAGAATGTAAGGTCTGATACCGGACAAAAAAAGGTAAACGGTCAGCATTCAAATGGTTTAAAACAACACATTAACAATGTCTCCTTTGTGCAGAATATAATATCTGATACCGGACAGCAAAATCTTCCCTATGAGACAGCGCATTCCTCCCTCGCTGCTAATAATTCTAGCGCCCATTCATATGACTTAAATCAGCATATTAATGATGATATCAAAAACTCTGGGAATTTGCTCAACAACCTTCTCAAAAAATCCATGGTAATTAATCTTTCACAGCTTGTCTTAGATGATAACTTAAAATTACTTCTAGAAAAAGGTTTAAACTTTGCATTATCTCTAGCCAAAATTCCTATAACTGACATCATAAGAAACATTGAAGTCATTATCAAAAACACTGATCAAAATAGAGCAGAAGAAATAAGACAAGATGTTTCCAAAATTCTCAGAAATGCCAGACCTCCGCCCAGCAACATTTCCAAAGAAGAAACCATAGCCCTAGAAAACATCAAGAATAACAAAAACATTATAATCTTAAAAGCTGACAAAGGAAATGCCACTGTTATCATGGATAGAACAGATTATGATCATAAAATGGAGGAACACCTAAACAACAGTGGCTATTATAGATTTTTGAACAAGGATCCCAGCAGCAAAATCCTTCGCCAAGTAAGTAACAAAATTAAAAACTCCTCTCTTGATACCAATATTAAGAATAGATTAATCCCTAATAATGCTATTATCCCTAGAATCTATGGAGTGCCTGAAATTCATAAAACTGGTGTTCCTTTTAGACCTATAGTAAACACTATAGGATCCCCCACTTATTGGTTGGCCAAATATCTTGCAAACAAACTTAGACCTTTATCCGGTAACACTCCCTCTTACATCAAAGATTCGGCTTCCTTCATAGATTGGATCAAAAACCTAGAATTTAATGACAATGAACTAATGGTTAGCTTTGATGTAGTGCCCCTCTACACTATGATCTCGGTGGATGAAGCCTTAGAAGTATTGAAGAAAATCACAGACCTCGAAATGGTGGAACTTATAGACATTTGCCTTAAATCTTCATACTTCAGCTTCAAGGGAAAAATCTATGAGCAAACTCATGGCATTGCAATGGGCTCTCCATTATCCCCATTAATTGCCAATCTATACATGGAACACTTTGAGCATATGGCCCTCAGGTCCTTCCCCTTTACCCCTGAAGAATGGAAACGATATGTAGATGACATTTTTGCTAAATGGAGCCATGGTTTGGACAAACTTAGGGAAATTTTAGCTCATATAAATAACCTCTCTAAACACATAAAATTTACTATTGAAATTGAAAAAGACAACCAGCTCCCCTTCTTAGATGTCCTCCTTACCAAGAAAAATGGCAAACTAAGTCACCAAGTCTTCAGAAAATAGACACACACTAATAGATATCTTCATTCAGACTCGCACCACCATCCGAAACAAAAAATTGGTGTCATCAAAACCCTAGCCACCAGAGCCTCCAGAATCTCTGACCCTGAACATTTAGAGGAAGATCTTAACCATATCCATGAGGTTTTTGTAAACAATGGCTATCAAAAACACATTATCTAAAAAACAATTAAAAATTCCATATCCAATAAACAAAAAAGAAAATCTCTTGAAAACCCTAGAATCTCCTTACCATATATTAAAGGAACCACTGATCAAATTGGTACAGTTCTCGCCAAGCATAAAATTATGGTTGCTTTCACGCCCCCCATCACCCTAAGAAACATGCTTGAGTCTGCTAAAGACTTATTAGACCTAAAAAATCACAAAGGAGTATACTCTATTCCCTGTTCTTGCGGTAAAGTTTATATAGGTGAAATAGGGAGATCCTTTGGAATAAGATTAAAAGAACACATTAATGATATTGCAAGAAATAGGTCAGAAAAATTAGGTCTAGCAGAGCACGCATGTTTCTCCTCACATTATATCTGCATGGAACAAGCAAAATTAATCCACAGGGAAGACCATTATTTAAAAAGAAGGGTGAAAGAGGCAATTGAAATGGAGAAATCCTCCAATAACATGAATAGGGATGACGGTCTTAAATTAAGAAGCACCTGGAAACCCTTATTAAATAGGATAAGAAAGTTAATTAATCCAACACTTTCTAACTAATTTTATAACAAGTATCTCTCTCATATAACATTTCATTAAAAAAAAATAATAATTAAAAAATAATTACAACACAAACAATAACATAAATAATAATACTTTATATAATATATCTTACGATATAATAAATAATATAAGACGATAATCAGTACAGAACTAAGTAAATGTTAAGTAAGCACGTACGATGACAACATAGATTAATAATAGATTATGAAATGAACGAAGATAAACAATAAGAGATAAATATGTATAGACAAATAAATAATATAATTTAAGGTACGCTTATGGTGATGTAATATACATCATAAAATATATATAACAAATACAATATCTAACACATTGAGGAAGGCAAACGGAATAAAATTATAAATTAACAATATATAAACATAAAAAAAAAATGAAGTTATATAATAATAATATTAAAAAAAAAAAAATATAATAATAATAATAATAATTACTAATTAATAATCACAAATCAAACCGACATTATAACACAAATAGACATCAAATTTCTTTTAAAACAACTATTTATAGCTCCATAAGTTTCATGACTCTCTTCTCAAAATACTGATCTCATTGCCCTGATGATGGACTCACCTAGCTAGTCCGAAACGTTGGTTTCATAAATGGTTCACAGGTTTCTCCACTAGCATAACATTCTACCAGCTTGTATGGAATCTCTTTTTAACAACATCTTACTTGCCTTTGTGCGAAATGGCGGTCAAGGTGATATTGTACGACCCAGTGATGCGACTCCTACACCAAACAATTCGAGGTCTAATTGGTACTTCTTATTGGGGAGATCCCTTGACATGTTGGCGGGTCCAGTACTGTCAACAGGTTCATAGGTGGACCAAAACTCTCCATATGGACTAATTGTGTTTTCCTTCAAAACATCATCGGCCAAAAGGTGTAACCATCATAAGGAAGACAGATAGATGGCTAGACAAATACTGAAGTGTCACAAGACTCTTTATAGTCTAGCCACACACATACGAAGAAGAAAAAATAGGTCTAGGCACAACACTTATTCGCATGATGAAAACAAAAGGGCAACAATCAACAAGAAAGAAAACAAGACAAAAAGAAAGAAAACAGAAAACTAGGAAACAAAACTAGGAGGAAAGAGAACAAAATAGCTAAAGCAAACATAGTGTAGAACCAAAACATGAAAACAAGGATAGAATACAAGGGATGAGTGCAAGAAAGCGAAACTAGGATGCAACTAATCCTACTACTAACCTAACAACTAAAAGGTCGGGTCACATGTAATGAAATTCCCAGTGAAGCCAGCATAATTATTCCAAACCTACATCCACATAGATACTGACAATTAAAATGGATATAAAGCAATGTGCAATGGAAAAGATAAAGACTTGAATAAATTGCACAAGAAAAGGAAGGTCTTGCATACGGGCAGAAATATGTGTCATAACCAATACTTTCATCCGATCCACATGCTTACCTTTTTGATGAATACCATTTTTCAACAAACCTCAGAATCCTCTTGTAGATGTGTCTTCATCTACACCAAGCTCCTTAGCAAGCGCGAGGAAACACTGACACTTGTTTTTTGCAACATAGCTTTCCAAGTAAGATTGTTCCATCCATTCAGCGATTGGATCGTAAAATTCATGATGGCCCTCTCGAAAGCCCTAAAATCTTGGAAAAGGTGAATTTTCAATTAGAAGAGTGGGATCACGATGGGAATTGTGTGAGGAAAAACATATATGATCATAATCGATAGCCATGTCAAGATAATGAAGACCTACCATTATCATCGACGAAGAATAAAGTGCCTCGCGTGCTTGACAAAAAAAAGAATAGAGAATTGTTGAACAATGAAGATCATGGGGTGTGAAACAATTTTCATTGGATGTGCTGATGGGAAGATGATAAGTTGAATGAGAGTCATCAAGGAGAGAAGAATGATTAGATGAGTTGATTGAAGCATCAGATTCCCATTTTGCATTCAACAAATAAAAATAAGTTCAAACAGTCTAACGAATACTCTGAACAATCGAACCAAGTTCCATGCAAGCCAAATATGATAGACCACCTTCCTGAAATTGGCAACAAATTGTACAAGCATGGTAGTCATCAAAAGAGCTTGAAAAGGATGTTAACACCATGAATGCATGAGACCAGGTGGGAGATGGTGAATGGAAAATAACTTGATTTGTGTGACAACTTGTGCATTCATTATCACTCAAGAAGATTGTTTGTTTGATGAGAGGAGATATTTGCAATATAAAACTAGCAAGAAGACCGAGGATTTGACCATTAAGGGATAATTTCGATAAGTATGATTCCTCCGGGAAAACATAGTACTTTAGATAATCAACTTCACAATTCCAATTCTCTATGAGAGATGCACATCCCAACCTGAGTTTTATGTGAGAGATTTTCATGAAGACAAATGAACTGCAACAGATTCTTGAATTCGATCATAAGTAAAATCTTGAAAATTTGAAAGTTCACACTCAAAATAACAAACATTTTTTACATGGGAATTCACATTGAGTGAAACAATGCATTTAGATGGATTATGCAAGAGAAACAAGATCTGATTTAGTTCGGGGGGCTTACCAGAGTCACGAGATCTTGACATAACCATCAACGAATGTTGAAGTTCCTTGAATCCCTAGTAGGTCCCGGAATGTCCCAAGTTTGTAGAATCACATTTTGAAGCTTTAACTAGATCATGCATGGCTTGAGGATAGCTACTATTTTTAGTTCCAATAAGACCACTTCCCATTTGATAACAACCATCTTTGTCACAAATTTTACCATATTTTTCAATTTTAACAACCAAATTGCTCAATTGTAGAGGCTCTCTAATTACAAATTCAAAGGTAAATGAATCAGTGAGATCTCATGAGAAATTTGATTTGAAGAGTTATCTTCATGTAGGATAAGAGATAATGAGGGATGGGAAGGGTACTCTATGATTTGATTGTTTTCAATTTCATCATGGGCAACATCATCGCCTTGTGTCAATCAAGGGAATAACTCATCAAATGGAGAAACTGAAGAGGATGGAGTATCTTTGTCGCAAGAAGATGTCTTGCAAATGGTAGGACAAAAGGGATAGTGAGGTAGAGACAATGTTTTGATATCAACATCTTCTTTTACTGAACCGTATTCTAGATCTAAATCAAAATCTTCATGAGAAACCAAAAGGTCATATGATGTGCTTAGGCATTCATCATGACATATGTAAATAGAGTTATCCTCATTGGAATGATCATTTCCCAAGGCTCAGGGTTGATTGAAAGAATTGATTGTATTGGATTTTCCACTGAGATTAACACATTGAGAATCATTCAAGAATGAAAACTCATTGTTTTTACATGGACAATTTTGAAACAAAGAGGAAACATTGGAAGCATCTTCACCTTGATGTTCCTCTACTTGGGTACTGTGTATCCGATCATAATCTGGGCCAACATCTTGGGAATCAAGAGAATGTGAAGAACTAGCTTGTGAAGCATATTGATCAAGTGAGTCGTGGTACAAAGAGTCATGATATGTAGATGATAGAGGAAAATAGAAATCTGGATTACCTTTGTGACCAGAGTTGTGAATAGTGACATCATCTTCCATAATGTAGGAGTGAGTCTTCACGATAGGCTTCATGATCCATTCTAGAATTTCCTCCATTGAAGCAGAAGAAGAATGAGAAGATGGACTGGAGATTTGATTTGCAGATTTCCCAATTTTACAATCACCACAAGTAGGCACCCTCATCGGGATAAAAAAAGGTGGAGGATGAAAAAAAATTGATAGTAAGCTCCTCCTCTAAGGTTTGAGGTGCCTCATGATTCACAAGAGTTGGGGAAGAATAAAAATTAGGAGGTCCAAGCTCACCATATAAAGAGACATGAACTGAGTGCTCAAACTCTTGTTTCAAGAAATACTAATTCAAATGCTTTCCAGGAATTTCATAATAGAGGTTAAGGAACATATCAGAAAAATCCTCAACTGATTAATTAGACTTCATTCTTAAACAATTGATTCTTCCATAAACATCTCAGTAGTTATACTTATCTAAGGCTTGATGAAGCTCCCCAAGGAAGTGATAAAGGGAGTGAATGGAAGTGGGTGGCAAGGTATGCCACCACCATTTAGCACGACTTGCAAGGGTGAGGAAGAAAAGCACACACGCCAATTTTTCTTCATCAATTTCATGAGATTCACAAAATTTAAGAAAATTGGAAATGTGCTCAGTTATGGATGTCCCATCCTCACCATTAAACTTTAACTAGGAGAAGAGATCAAGAGGCTGAACAGGGGCTGAAAATTGATGAAGAGAAAAATTGGAGAAACACCAGTAGAGTAGGATTTGTGTATGAGCCATTTTAGATAAGAGATTCAAACCACATGTAGTGGTCTCAAATTGTCATCTTTCCCTCCTCCTAGCGCCATTTTTTTTAGGGTTCCTGAAATCCATCAACTAAGGGGATCTCCCCAATATGAAGTCATAATTATACCTTACACCATTTGGTGTAGGAGTCACATTTGGTATAAAGGCCCGATGACCAAATCCTCAAAGCTATGCCTTGGATATAGTTGCTAGAATAGGAGAGTGATGTAATGGTCTCTTTGAACTATTAGTCCCCTAAATTATACCCTTTTTGACCATCTTTCCATCCTAAAACCATAACCATTTACCCCTATTTTACCTATCATTTACACCCTCATCTTGCACTAGTGCAAGAACGATGACACATTTCACATTTACTTTATATTTTACATTTTTAATTCAAACTTAGCATTTATTAATTATTATTACGTTATTTCTCACTTATAATTACTTTTGTAACCCATTGATATCTCCTATGTTACTTAATAGTTAGTGCTTACCTTGATGCTAATTTTAGTGCAGAACAGATCTCGCACCAGTGCCAGCGACGTGAATCTTGGCAGGAAATCCGGACCCCTTGCTTGCTGCCTATTTTTGCACTGCCTTAGCCATGACTTACGAACACATTTGAAGGCAGCCGAGTCCTAGCTATGACAGCAAGGCAATCTAGAGAAGCTGAGGTCGGATTTGGGAGAAATAGATAGTGGAAGATATCCACGACCTGTTTTTTTTAAATGCCTAATTTTGAAGGTCGCAAGCTTATTTTGTAAACAATTATGCAATCTGTTGTAACGAAATTCTGGAAACAGCGTGTAATGAGATGAATGATACTCTTGGCCTTTTGCGGGGGATCTATATAAGAAGAAATGTAGATAGGACAAGTTGGAGGGGAATGATTAAGTAAGTTTATATAACAGAGATAGAACCAAGAAGGCAGTAACAGGCCTATCTTTTGTTATCATCCAATCTGAGCTGGATTGTAATCATGTATGTATTTGCTTTATGACGTAATAAAAAGAGAGAGAGAGAGAGCTCCGCCTTACTATTCTACATCATATCTTTAATGTTTTGAATGTTGATATATGAGCAAGTGCTAAGCAACATTTTTAATTAAAATGGAAACACGCCGGTTGGCTAGGGCCCAACCAACCCAACACGTTCTCCCTCTTTTCTATCCTTTTAATTTATGTTTTAAACTAGCAAGTGTCATTTACTTTACAACCTTTAAATTCCTGTTTGAGTGAGAGAAAATCTGATACATGAAGTAATTAAATTTCATTTTCTTGCATTTGATTTCAACTGGTTTTCCCCGCCTAGTCTGAGCAGGAGAAACTACCTGCACCAGTGCACGTTGGTTTGCTATTCACTTTTTGCAAATCTGTTTGATTTAGTTTTCTGCCTGGTTTAAAATAGAAGGACCAACCTTGCACCAGTGCAAGATTGTGTGATGCAGTAATTCTTTTTAAGTTATTTCTAACAACTTTCTTGCTTTCATTGATATTTCGTAATAGGATATATTACAAGGATTGTATATTTCTTTTTGCAATTTGATAAACTTAGAAACAGTCACCCTTTTATGCAATTTGGCTTTCTAACACTTGCAGTAGTTAAGCATTGGTTTCAAGGATTAAAATTTAAAGTGTAAGAAGCTCTGTTCTGGCACAAGAGCTAGTTTCGCGTTGCTTGGACTCAGTTCTTTGGACTTGAGAAAGTCTGGACCTTACACGAAATAAAAAGAACTTTTAGTACAGACATCTTTTTACACCCTCAACATAAATCTCTATTCCTGCACTAGTGCAAGATAGATTTCTTGCGAGAAGGAAATATTTATATAAGCAGGTTTGAAGGGCCCATCTACTAAAGACTGCTAAAGTGTCTTTGCTGAAAGAAACACACACTCAGCAGTTAGTCAATAATAAGCTAGAGTGATTTCCCTTTTTCTCTTTTTCAAATGCATTTTCTTTTATTCCAGTCTTAGATTACTTCTGGCGATTCAAGTTGACTTTTCCTCTATAGTTTGATTCTGTAACTTTTCCTTTAAAGAAAGTAGGGATTGACATTGGAAACATTCATACCATCTCTGGCATTTCCTGTGCTTCATCTCCAAGTTTACAGATCCCCCAGGTTGACAATTTAAGTGTTGAGGAGTTTACTTAAGTGTAATTCCTGCACCCAACATTTTGGTGCCGTTACGGGGGAGGCGATTTGATTTGGTAAGAATTTACTGATTGTGCAATAGAGGTAATTTTTTCTTTCCGCATTGTTTGGGAAAGATTTCTCTTTTGAAGGAGTTTTACTGGTGTTAATTGATTTTTGGCAACATCTTTTTATTAGAAATTACTTGTTTTTCTTTCTTTAAAATGTATGCCTAGGAAAGGTAGGGGTTCAAAGCCCACTAAGGGCCAAAAGAATTTTGAAAATAGTTCTTATATTGGTTCTCCTTCTATGAGAAAGAAGGCCAACCAAACCCATCATGCAGGAACAATCCACCTAGATTCTGGTGACAACAACTCAAGTGTGGTTCAGCCTATTGAGAGTAAGAAAGAGACAATGGCAGATCATGAAATTTGTGTGGAAGGGTCTGGGGAAAACCAGGATCAGGTAAGCAAAGAACAATCCACTTTTGTGTTTCCAATTGTGGATCCTGATACTGTGGCATAGATGAAGAATATTCCACCATCCGCTCTCCCCCATTTTCATGGTAAAGTTCATGAAGACCCTGACTCTTTTCTATTCGAGTTTGATATTTTGTGTAGAAGTTATGATTATTCAACTAATGCTCAGAAGTTAAGATTATTTCCTGCTACCCTCAAGGACTCAGCCTTGCGCTGGTTCATGGGGCTAAGAGGAAAATCTATAACCCCTTGGGAACAGATGAAGAGAGTTTTTTTGTCTAAATATCAATAATATTGCAAAAATTGGGACATACAGGATGAAATGTTTACAATCATACAGGATGATGATGAAACTCTTGAAGATTACTTAGAAATATTTTTGTATATTTTGCAAAGGTCAAAACTTAAGCTTGATTCCAACACTATTAGAACCTTGTTCTTAAGAGGAATTATTGATAATGCTAGAAATAATATAAATATACTAGGACAAGGTGATATCTCTTAGCAGACTTTTGATCAAATTTGTGATTTATGCAGGAAATTTTCAAGAAATCAGTATAGATCTGGTAGAGGAGCTCAAAACAGAAATAGAAAAACTAAATCTACCGATGCCATGATTATTAGACTAGAAAATAAAATGGAAAACATGAAAATATACATAATGAATGTTGTTTCTAAACAATTAGACTATTTAAAATTCCAACAGAAACTTATAAAAGAACAAGATTCATTATGTATTTTTTGTCCTAAGTGTAGAGATAAACATCCTCCTAAAGAATGTCCTCTTAATCTAAAAGAAACTAGTAATTGTGATATTTTTGCAGAAGACAATGCCATGGAAAAATGCCCCTATACACCAGGACTTAAAGTTGTATTTACAGGGGGAAAACATGAAGCTGAATACTTGAATGCTATAGGAGCAAGTAGAAATTGGCCTCAGGTAGGTACAAGTATGACTCCTGAATTTTCTCCACACTATTTTGGTTATAATTCACATGCATATTCTTATCCTAACACTAATCAACAGTGGCAGTATGGAAATCAATACCAGCACAGACAACCTTCTCAACCATGGCAGCCAGGTTGGAGAGGGCCAACTCATTCCCCATATTCCTACCAGCCACCTATGCAGTCATATCCTCATACACAAAATTCAATGCCACAACTTCCGAGTCAGTTTAATCCACCATTTCCTTTACCTCCACCCTTTCAACCCCCTCAGTTGCCTGCTCAACCCATGCCTAATCCTAACAATAACAAAGTAGTGCAAATGATCTATGTAACAAACCCACCTTTATCATTTGAGTATCAGTCTATTCTAGTTGGGGCTCATGATTTCCAATTAAGATCAGGGAGGACTGTAACATCAGAAAATCAGAACTGATCCATAGTGATTGTTGAAGAGAAAGGATAAGAGGAAACTCCTAACCATTCTCTGAAAGCAGCCACCAAACAACCCTTACCCTCTAGATCCTTGCCACCTTCTTCCAACCAGCCTCCCTTTCCAGAGAGGCTAGTGATGGAAAGAAGTGAGCCCATTTTGGAGACTAGCTTGGCATCAGAGCTTCAGAATCTTCTCATTAAGATACCTTTGGTTCAAGCCATCAAAGAGATCCCTATTTGCACTAAAATTATTAAGGAACTCTGTCTCAAGAAACCCAGGAGGAAGAAATTGGAACCCAAAACCATTCAATTTGTTGGTAAGGCAACAGAGTTGATGACAAGATGTGTATCTATGGAAAAGTATACTGATATTGAAAACCCTGTTGTCTTAGTTCAAATTGGTAATATCCTTGTCTCTAATGTCCTTATTGATCTGGGGGCAGCCATTAATTTCATGATCAAAAAAACCATGGATCAACTTCAGCTATCTCATCTTCGTCCTACTCCCACTATGCTTGAATTAGCAGATAGATCTAAAATTAAGCCAGAAAGAGTATTGGATGATGTGATAATCTCTTTAGACTCTTGGGAATATCCCGCTGACTTCATTGTGCTTCAGCCAAAAAACCTAGTAGGAGGACATCCCTTGATCTTCGGTCGACCATGGCTTGCTACCGCCGATGCATATATTGGATTTCCTTCTGGAGATATGTATATTTCACATGGAGACTCTAGGAAGAAAGTTACCTTATATCCCCATGCCAGATCCATTCAGGACCTTCGAGATACTTTATGGTTAGATCAAAGTAGTGATGACGAGACTCAGCCTATTTCCCTCATCCGTCATTATACTGGGTCCTCGCCAGAAGATGAGATTTGAGACTTCCTGAATAATCTAGACACTATGTCTAAATTTGAGCCTTTGAGCTAAATTTTCAGCCTAGATTTTCAAGAAGATCATGATCCTCATTCTTTCGCACCACTGCATTTGACCACTCCCTTGAGTACTCTTGAGCCTGATACCCTCTTGTTGATATTAGTCCCAGTAAATCCCTGTATATTAGTTCAGATTTGGACTTATCTCAATGAGAGCAGCTTGTGAATTTGTTGCAAAACCATCTTAGTGCCTTTGCATGGGGTTATGAAGATATGAATGGTATCCCTCCTGAAACTTGCACACATCATATCTATATTCAGTAAGGAGCCCGACCTATCCAACAACCCCAAGGGCGAATGAATCCAGCTCTAAAAGACATCGTGAAAGAAGAAGTACATAAGCTCTTGGATTCTGGTTTCGTCTATCCTATTTCTAATAATCAGTGGGTCGCTCCATTAGTAAAAGTACCTAAGAAAGATGGAAGGTGGCATATTTGTATCGATTATCAAGAATTAAACAAAGCCACCCTCAAAGATTATTTCCCTCTCCCATTCATTGACCAAGTGCTTGATACCCTTGCAAGAAAGGAATTCTTTTCTTTTTTGGATGGCTTCAGTGGTTGTAACAAGATATAGATTGCACCCGAAGATCAAGATAAAACTACCTTTACATGTCCATGGGGTACATTTGCTTATAGAGTGTCCCTTTGGATTATGTAATGCCCCGACTACCTTTCAAACGACAGTCTTGGCTATTTTCACTGATATAGAATTTGTGGAAATTTATATGGATGACTTTTCTATGTTTGGTAATTCTTTTCAGGAAGCTCTTGAAAACTTGGAAAAAGTACTTTTTCGTTGTGAGGAATCTCATTTTGCTTTAAGTGACAAGAAATGTAGATTGATGTGCACAGCAGGAGTGGTACTTGGTCATTTGATTTCTAGTAAAGGTATCCAGGTCAATCCAGCAAAGGTTGAAATCATTTTGCATCTTCCTACATCTAAAACTCAAAGGGAAGTAAGAGGTTTTCTAGGGCATGTTGGTTACTATAGGAGATTCATTGAAAATTTTTCTAAGATAGTTGCTCCTCTTTTTAGACTTATCGCTAAGGATAGTGAGTTTTCTTGGACGACAGCTTGCCAACAATCTTTTGAAACAGTGAAGGAAAATTTAGTACAGGCACCAACTGGTCTCTGCCTTTTCATATTTCCTCTGATGCTTCAGATCTGGCTATTGGCACAGCTTTAGGACAAGAGGAAAATAAGTAATCCTATGCTATTTATTATATTAGTAAGAATTTTTCTTCTGCTGAATTAAATTATACAGTTATAGAGAAAGTTTTTAGATGTGATTTTTGCAATTAATAAGTTCAGACACTATATTACAGGATATGGGGTATTTGTACATACTGATCATTCCGCAAATATGTATTTGATGAATAAACCATTAAGTAGTGGTATTGTGACTAGGTGGTTACTTTTGTTATAGGAGTTTAATATTACTATTGTAGAAAGACCAAGAAAATCTAATGTTGTAGTAGACTTTCTTTCTAGATTAGATAATCCTGGTGAAACTACTCCTATTAATGATGACTTTCCAGATGAACATCTTTTTGCTATGTCGACAGATTCTCCGTGGTTTACCCACATTGCTAATTATTTGGTTACTGGAAAAATACCACCCCACTTGTCTGCTCGTGAAAAGAAAAATATTATTTTGAAAAGTGTTGCATATTCCTAGATTCAAGGAGATCTCTTTTACTCAGGCCCAGATTTGATTGTCCGTAGGTGTGTAAGAGAGGAAGAAGTGTTTGACATATTGAAATATGCTCATGATGAACCATGTAGATGACCCTTCACTGATAAGAAAACTGCATATAAGGTGTTACGCACTGGTTACTATTGGTCGTCCTTGTTTAAGGATGCCAGACAGTATGTCAAGCATTGTGATAGTTGTCACTGAATGAGTCAGCCTAATCAAACCAATGAAATGCCCTTATGTCCTCAGGTTATGATTGAGCCATTTGAAAAATGGGCTATTGATTTTAGAGGACCAATAAATCCAACATCATTAATTAAAAAGCATATCTTGGTTTGTACAAATTTTGTTACAAAATGGGTAGAAGCTAAATCTGTTTCTTTTGCTACAGAAAAAGTTGTTGTTGATTTTCTTTTTACTAAAATCTTTACTATATTTGGTGTGCCTAGAGAAATCGCTTCTGACAATGGTCCACAGTTTATTTCTAATCTGGTACAGGGTGTGATGGAGCAATATAAGATCTCACACAGGAAGTCCATGCCATATCACCCGCAAGCAAATGGCCAGGTGGAATCTATAAACAAAGTGATCAAGTCCATTCTTACAAAGACGGTCAACATGCATCGAAAAGTCTAGGCTAAAAGATTACCAGAAGCTTTATGTGCATACAGAACCACTTGGAGAAATAGCATGGGGCATACACTATACGAGCTGGTATATGGTAAACAAGTCCTGTTACCAATTGAATTCCAGATCAATACTTACAAGACTACAGTTCAGTTAGGACTAGATCTCTTTGAGGCACAACAACAATGTCTTCTCTAATTGAATGAATTGGATGATTTTTGAAGCGATGTTGTTCAACAAAATATACTGATTCAGCAACAACGTAAAAAGTGGCACGACAAGTTCATTCAGAAAAAGCAGTTCCAACCAGGTGATTGGGTACTCCTTTATGATTCTAGATTTAAAATTTTTAAAGGGAAGTTCCATACATGTTGGATGGGACCTTATGAAGTGATCCGAGTATTTGAGAATGGAGCAGTAGAAGTTAAAACTATTGATGGACAAAATACAATATTCTTGGTAAACGGACACCGATTAAAGAAGTATTTTCAGCCACTTAAGAGAAAGATTTTACACGAAAAGTCCAACAGCAATTTGGAGAGTAGTGAGAATGGTAAATAGCAACTCTTCGGACATAAATCCCTTTCTCCAAGAATAATAATTTTTTTTTTTAAATAAATTAATTAATTTATTTTTATTTTTTTTTTATGAAAAAAGAAAAAAAATAGAAAAAGTAAAAAAAAAAATATTTTCCTGTAATTATGAAAATCAATTTACTGACATGATTGCAGAAGGGTCAACCTGAAAACCAGCTTGCTGGCAAGAAGATCAAAATTTTATAATAAAAATAAAATGTTGCTTGATCTTTAGAAATGCTAAGCTACCACCAAGTAGAAGCAGGTTCTGCAGAACAAACCTTTATACAGTTAGGGTAATTAGCATGGATATTTTTACTCAAGTAACGCCTAATTTTCATTGCAATTATTTTTCTTGCACCAGTGCAGGCAAACTTTCCAGAATTTTTTTTCCTTTCTTCATACTCCACTTTCATAATCCCCCCTCAGTTTTCTTCTTTGATCCCAGAATATTGACCTTCCCATATTCTTCAAAAGTTTACCCTACCCAAAGAAATCCCGCTTTTCCCCAAATTTTTTCCCTGTCCCATTTCTATTTTATCCCTCTTGGCACTTTCTTGGAATCCCCATAACAGAATTCTTTCCCATTCTAAGAATTCCCTTTTTCCCACTTCTTTATTCCCTCGAGAATTTATTGCAGAATCTTGCATATGGAGGGAAAAAGGGTTGCTCTGAAACATTAGACAAGGCAAAAAAATTTCAGCATAAAGTTAAAGAAATCATGTGAAAATCTAGCCTATGTTTTAATTCTCTGTTTTAATATTATTCTTGCACTAGTGCAAGAATGTTGTCCTACGTAATGAGATGAGCAGAAAAAAGTACCAGTAGAACGATATGATTTAAAGTGGTGCAAGACGAGTACAAGCATGCATTCGTCAGCAACATAGTATGAGTTATCAGATGACATAAGGAAGTGGTCATGATAAAACATGAGATGAAGTCTTTTTCATTTCATCAATAAGTATTAATGCTATTATGTTAACTAGGAGGAAATTAATTAAAAGTACAAAATTTTTATTAAGTAGAAATCATGATTTTTTGATGAATGCTAAGGATTTTTTTAATTATGAAGAAATGTGAAAGTGTGGTAATCGTTGCTTGCATGAAATCCACCCCGCTCTGCCATGATCCTAAACATCATTCATTCATAGTTACCCCACTCCTCTATTCTCTCTAAACATCCCATCACTGTAATTATATCACACTTAACTGTTAAGTTCACCGCCGCGCGTACCAATTAGACCTGACCAGAAATGATGAGATTCTACAAAGGGAGAACCGGTGATTCGGTCGATAAATGGTTAGTTTTTATCTAAAGTGGCATATTTCCAGCATCACATGCAAGTCTCAGAGCTCTACGGTTCAGCCGTTAGCAGCAATTCTTCTTATCCGTAATGAACCCCTATCCCTTAGCAAGCTTGAACAGTTTGCTGAATACTGCAATAGTCTTGCACTATTGCGAGAGTCGGGTTTCCTACAGTTCTTGCAAAAATTTGACGGGTATGACAGAGAAGTCACCCTTCAGTTTGCAAAGAATTTTAAGACTGGTCGAGTCAAAGTGGGGCCGCTTAAATTCAAGGTGATGGAGGAGTTTGTAGCAGCTACAACGGGTCTTGAAAACATGGGAGAACAGTGGTTCAAAAACTAGAAGTTGGAAAGGAAACGCTGGCGGAAATTCATTGTGAACAAAGATATAGACATGGATTGGAAACTCAAAGTCCCGCGTAAAGCCCTATTAGGTCAATGGAAGGACCTCTTATTTATCTTGTAGAAGTTCGTGACTTGTGAAGGGAGATACACTCGTACCCTAGTGTATCATTTCAGAATGCTTCAACACTTTGAAGCAGGTCAACACATTCATTGGAGGATGAATTTCCCCTACTTCTTGCTCAAGAGTCTGGAGAAAATAGCTAAAAGTGTACAGGATGAAAGGGAGGACCAGGTCGACGCAAGGTTATACCATCACAGGCTGATCAAGATATTGGTCTTGAAGCATCTAGAGAAAAAAGGCATTTCATGGGAAGAGCTGTTGAAATAGCTACACGAAGGCTTAGCCGAGGGGAAGAAGACAGAGACTCTTGCCAGTACGAGCAAGACCAAGAAAGAAAGTCCTTCTCACAGTAGTGTGAAAAGGAAATAGCCAAAAAAATAGACAAGCAAGGCCTCGTCCTCCATCGTAGAAGAAACTCCTACATAGGCATAAGCCTTTGAGTATGATAATCTGTCGGTCCTTGCAAGTGCGGTGAAGACTGCGGAGGTTGGAGACGATACTCTTCTAGCCGAATTTATAGAAAGGCCTCACAAAAAGAGAAAAGTCGTCGAAGCAGGTGGAGAACCACAGCCCCCACAGGGTGCGGAACCCCATCCTGCACCAGTGAAAGAAGAAGTGTCAGCGGGAGAGGAAGAACTAGAAGAAGAGGAGGTAGAAGGAGAGAAGCCAGACAATGAAGAAACAAAAGAAGAGGAGCATTTGGAGATGAATCCAAAGGAGATAAGGCGGAACCCGAAAAAGAAGAAATGGAACCCACAAAAGAAGAAGAACCAGAAGAGGAATCGGGGGGAGAAAAGGAAAAAGCAAAAATCAGAGAAAGAGGAACCACAGGAAGGAGAATTCCCTGATATGACCATGCCTGATATAGAGGTCCCCGAGAAAGTTACAGTCCCTGTTGAAACAGAGGGAGAAAAATAGTTGGTAAACCCTACCAATCGGGTAGCCAAATTGGAGCTTCAAGTGCAAAACTTGGAGCAATTTATGGCCGAGGTACAGGAGGAGAATGAACGAAGCAGAGGAGAATTAATGGCAGAACTCAAGAAAAAGAAAAGTGAAGTCAGAACCTGCAAGTATCAGGCTGGATACGGTTTTAAGCGGTTGAAAAAGGTAGAAAAGAAGTTAAGGCACATCAAGAAGAAGAAGGCTGAAATAGTGCAACCAGAGGATAACGCACCAAAGCAGGATTGAGCTGGAGTGCTGAAAATTTTGAGTTTTTTGTAGAGGTAAAGAAGTTGTGTGAGGACAAACAACAACTTAGGGATGGGAGGATGTTATTCCTCTAAGTTGTACCCTTTTTGACCATCTTTTCATCCTAAAACCATAACCATTTACCCTTGTTTTACCTATCATTTATGACGATGACACATTTCACATTTACTTTATATTTTACATTTTTAATTCAAACTTAGCATTTATTAATTATTATTATGTGATTTCTCACTTATAATTTCTTTTGTAACTCATCGATATCTCCTATGTTACTTAATAGTTAATTCTTACCTTCACTGCTGATTTTAGTGAAGAATGGATCTCGCACTAGTGCCAGCACCACGATTATCAGATCTTGCACTAGTGCCAGTGACGTGAATCTTGGCAGCAAATCCGGACCCCCCTTGATTGCTACCTATTTTTGCATCGCCTTAGCCATGACCGCGAACACATCTGAAGGCAGCCGAGTCCCAGCTATGACAGCAAGGCAATCTAGAGGAGTTGAGGTCGAATTTGGGAGAAACTGATAGCTGAGGATAGCCATGGACTGTTTCGTTAAAAATCCTAATTTTGAAGGCCGCAAGCTTATTTTGTAAACAATTATGCAATCTGTTGTAACGAAAGTCTACAAACAACATGTAATGAGATGAATCATCCTCTTGGCCTTCGGCTGAGGATCTATATAAGAAGCAACATAGATAGGACAAGTTTGAGGGGAATGATTAAGCAATTGTATAGGATAGAGATAGAACCAGGAAGGTGGTAACAGGCATGTCTTTTGTTATTTCCCAATCTGGGTTGGATTGTAATAATGTATGTATTTGCTTTATGACTTAATAAAAAGAGAGAGAGCTCCACCTTACTATTCTACATCATATCTTTCATGTTTTCAATGCTGATATGTCGAGCAAGTGCTGAGCAATGTTCCTAATTAAAAGGGAAATGCACTGGTTGGCTAGGGCCCAACCAACCCAGCATGTTCTCCCTCTCTTCTATCCTTTTAATTTATGTTTTAAAACTCGAAAGTGTGATTCACTTTACAACCTTTAAATTCCTGTTTGAGTGAGAGCGGATCTACTACATGAAGTAATTTAATTTCCTTTTCTTACATCTGATTTCAACTAGTTTTCCCCGTCTGGTCTAAGTAGGAGAAATTACTTACACTAGTGCACGTTGGTGTGCTATTCGCTTTCGAAAAATCTGTTTGATTTAGTTTTCTACCTGGTTTAAAGCAGAAGGACCAATCCTGCACTAGTGCAAGATTGTGTGATGCAGTAATTCTTTTTAAGTTATTTCTAACAGCTTTCTTGTTGTCACTGATATTTCATAACAGGATAGATTACAGGGATTGTTTCTTTCTTTTTGCAATTTGATAAACTTAGAAACAGTCACCATTTTATGAAATTTGGCTTTCTAACACTTGTAGTAGCTAAGTATGGGTTTCAAGGATTAAAGGTTAAAGTGTAAGAAGCTCTGGTCTGGCACAAGAACTAGTTTCTTGTTGCTTGGACTAAGTTCTCTAGACTTGAGAAAGTCTGGACCTTACACGAAAGAAAAAGCACTTTTAGTACAGACATCATTTTACACCCTCTCCATAAATGTTTGTTCCTGCACTAGTGCAAGACAGATTCTTGTGAGAAGGAAATCTTTATATAAGCAGGTTTGAAGGGCCCATCTATTGAAGACTGCTAAAGTGTCTTTGCTGAAAGAAAAACAGTCTCAATAGTTAGTCAATAATCAGCTAGAGTGATTTCCCTCTTTCTCTTTTACAAATGTATTTTCTTTTATTCCAGTCTTAGATTAATTCTGGAAATTCAAGTTGACTTTTCCTTTATAGTTTGATTCTGTAACTTTTCCTTTAAAGAAAGTAGGGATTGATATTGGAAACATTCATACCATCTCTAGCATTGCCTGTGCTTCGTTTCTAAGTTTACGGATCCACTGGGTTGACAATTTAAGTGTTGAGGATTTTACTTAAGTGTAATTCTTGCACCCAACATGAACAACAAGGTGAGTGTTCTTAGTGAGTGTGCAGTGCAACTATGTCTTGCTTCTCTTACTACAAAAGGGGGGAGAAACTGAGCCTCTAAGTGAGAGGTAATAGTACCACCCAAGAAGAGCTACATATGAACTAGAATGATCTATCTATCATCGAGTGGAATATTCCACAACGAATGAAACATTCCTTCCAACCAATGATGTGACAAGCATCCAACGAAATAATACACAACGGACGTGACAGTCCTTATAACCGATAAGTGAGGAAAGTTATGTCTAGTATCTCGTGGAATATTCCACAAGGATGAGATGACAATAACAACCATTATAACACATTCTCAACAAGATAAGCACTAAAGTAACCTAAATAGTTCAACTATCTTAGTACATGTGATCTAAGAACTCCCTGCTAACAAAACTTCCTAAGTTGTAGCACTGCCTCCCCATTGGTAGAATTTACCAAGTTGTAGCATTGGGCTACACGTTGATATAGGTTCATAGAATTGGATCCATGCTAGCACAGTTTCCAAGTTGTGGCATTGGGCTCCCTGCCGGCAAAGTTTCTTGAGTGCATTTTCTCGCTGTTGGCAGAGTTTCTTGGATTGTAGCATTGGTATTCTTGCTTGTAGATTTTCCTAGGCCATAACATTAGCTCTTGATGGCATGCATGCAAGCGTTAGGGACAATCTTCCTAATCTGACAGCAAGTTCTTCAATGTGTGAGTCAGCTTCCTTTTCTTCTTCTCTCTGTGTATCAGTCATTAACTGACAGCTTCGTTCTCTTCCTTAAAACCCACAAACCTCGCTTAATTGACAAACAAGGGCTTTATTCCCTTTGGGCAGTAATTCTAAAAGAATTACGCCAAAATACTATGGGCGGTTTTAAGGAGGAATTATATAACCAAATTCTCTATTGGTGGCTTTATACTGTCTGCACAGTAATTCTTAAAAGAATTACTTTATAATGTTGTTGGCCTGTAAAGTGGAATAGTATTCTGGAGTAGAAATTCGAATGAATTACCTTTATAGGAATGCACAGTTCAGAGGGATAGCGGATTCGACACCTCACAAAAATTCAAAATATTTGCTCCGAATTTCAGAGCTCACCCTTTGGTTGTATTACAATTCCTTGCGCTCTATAATAAATCGGTGGAGCTTGCCCTTTGGTTGTATTATGTTTCCTTTCAGACCTGAAAGCCTATACAAGTTGCGCTCTATCATAAATCAGTTCCAGAACTTTGGAGCACACAATTAAGAGTTCCAAAGGCTCTCTCTCTGATGCCAATGTGGTTTGGATCCATTGAGGTTAACAATTATAATGTTTTACCCCTGCTACAGTGGCCACTTAATTGTATGAATTCTTAGTACAAACAGAAATACGCACAGAGAATATAAAATATGATTAAAAGCCTGTGGCACATAATTGAAAGGGAAACAACTCCAATGGTTAACGTGAGAAACAGTAAAATGCTTCAACGCTATCAATGCATAGGATAATAGACTATACAAGCATACTATCAAAAAACCATTGAACTGGAAACGCCAGAGAAAATTTTCATAATGATACTTCTGGCACCACCCTTTCTAATGTGAGCTTTGCTGCCACTTTATTTTTATATTCATGATGGATAGGTCTTCTTAGACCTTATCTATTACAAAAGGAGACTTTTTAACATAACGATTTAAGGCATGAATCTTTACTACAGCTTATCTATCTGTGATATAGATAGCACGTTTTATTCTCTACTCTTATCCTATTTTTTAACTAAAAAGATAACATGTTTTATTCTCTACTCTTATCCTATTTTTTTAACTAAAAAAAACATAGAAATTGCAGGCTAAAGGACCCCACTCCCTTGCCTGTAGATTTTTTTTCTATTTTTGAAATAAGTTGGAAGACTTTTTCCCTCTGAGTCACATGCTCCTGCATCAGACTCCTGAGGACAAAATTCTTCATGGGCTCCTGTCCATGAGCTTGTCTACCGATTTTTGCAGTTTCTGTAGAGCGTCTTCCGTAACCCAAGTAGCTTCAGCGATTGTCTGTCCCTTCCATTTTACCAGATACTGGAAGTACTCTCGTCTCCTTGTCTTCTTGTGCACCTTCTTGTCCAGAATTCTTTCTAGCTGTAAATTCTTTGTTGTTGGTAACTGTTTTACCAAGTTAATCTCTAGAGTCTCTTGATCCTGTGCTATATCATCTGCAACTTCATCCTCATACTTATACAAGTCTGCAACATTAAAAACTGGTGATATTCCCACACCAGGTGGTAATTCAATCTCATAAGCATTTGCAGAGAATTTCCTCAGTATCCTGCATGGCCCAATTTTCTTGGATTTTAACTTATTATACTGCCCTTTTGGAAATCTCTCTTTCCTGAGATGTGCTAAAACCAAGTCTCCAACTTCAAAGTTCACTTCTCTTCTCCTCATGTCTGCTCTAGTTTTGTACTTGATGTTGCTATCTTGCAGTTGCTGTTTCACCTGTTCATGTATCGCCTGCATTCTTGAAGAAAAGTCTTCACCTTCTGCACTTCTCATTTCTTCTTTTCCCAAATTCCTTAATTTAGATATTCCTCTAGGATGCATTCCATAAACAATATGGAATAGGATTTGTCCTGTGCTCTTGTTCGGTGAGTCATTATATGTGTACTCAACTTGTGGTAACACTTGATCCCATTGCTTTGGATACTCTGCAGTAAGGCTCCTCAAAAGATTGCCTAAACTTCTGTTCACAACTTCGGTCTGTCCATCAGTCTGAGGATGATAGGTAGAGCTGAAACTTGATTTAGTCCCCAACTTCTTCCATAGTGTTCTCCAGAAATGTCCCACGAACTTTGAATCCCTATCTGAAACAATGCTTTTGGGCAATCCATGAAATCTTACAATTTATTTAAAAAACAAGTTAGCAATGTGAGAAGCATCACTAGTTTTATAACATGGAATAAAGTGTGCCATTTTTGAAAATCTATCCACTACAACAAAGATGGAATCATAACCTCTTTGAGTCTTTGGTAATCCTAGCACAAAATCCATACTTACCATATCCCAATGCCTATCTGGAATTGGCAATGGAATATATAATGCTGTGTTCTGGCTTCTTCCTTTTGCATACTAGCAGACTTTACAATTTCTTACATACTTCTCTACTTCAGATTTCCTTTTTGGCCAGAAATAAAATCTGTTGAGTTTCTCAAAAGTCTTCTTCGTAACAAAATGTCCTGCAAGTCCTCCAGTATGCTTCTCTTTCATTAAATTCTCTCTCATCGAACAGGTTGGTATGCACAACTAATTCTTCTTAAATAACAGTCAATCTTGTAGAAAATAATCCAACCACTTGCTCCTATCCGCCAAGGCAGGATTTTTACAAGCCTCAAATGCCTCTTTAAAATCTGAATCAGTCTCATATAATTCCTTAAGAAATTCGAAACCCAGCACTTGGATTTGATTTTCTTGCAACAATACATTCCTTCTACTTAAGGCATCTGCAACTTTGTTTGACTGCCGAGTTATATGCTTCAACACAAAGTGAAAGCTTTGAAGATATTCCACCCATTTAGCATGTCTCTGGTTGAGCTTTGGTTGCTGCATTATAAACTGCAATGCATGGTTATCTGAATAGAGAATAAATTCTTTCGACATTAAATAATGTCTCCACTTCTTTAATTCCTGCACAACTGCGTAAAACTCCTTATCATAAGAAGAATACTTCCTTTTTGCATCATTTAGCTTTTCACTGAAATAAGTTATCAGTCTATCTTCTTGGCTTAAAACTCCTCCAATTGCTTCTGCGCTGGAATCACACTTAGCTTGAAAAGTTTTGTTAAAATCAGGAAGTACCAAAACAGGCTTTTCAGTTATTTTCTTCTTTAACAGCTGAAACTTCCTCTCTGTTTCAACAATCCATTTAAATGGTTGTTTATCCTTTTCTATGGTCTCAATAATAGGTGCATTAATCTTACGAAAATTCTTAATGATTTTTCTGTAAAAACTAGCAAGACCATGAAAACTCGTTACCTCAAAAACACTTTTGGGTGAAGGCCACACCACAATTGCTTTGATCTTCTCTGGATCCATCTTCAACCCCTCAGCTGAGATAACAAATCCCAAGTACACCAGCTCCTCTTTCATGAATAAACATTTCTTCAGGTTCAGCAATAGTTTTTCTTGTTGTAGCTTCTGCAGGACATAATTTAAATGCCTCAAGTGCTCCTCCTTGGACCTGCTATAGACTAATATATCGTCCAGATATACTATTACAAATTTACCAATGAATTCTTTAAGAAATTCATTCATAAGCCTCATGAATGTACTTGGTGCATTTGACAACCCAAAAGGCATCACTCTCCATTCATATAATCCTTCATTGGTCTTAAAAGCGGTTTTCCACTCATCCCCTTCTCTTATCCTTATCTGATGATACCCACTTTTAAGATGTAGTTTTGAAAAATATTTTGCGCCAGACAAGCAATCCATTAAATCTTCAATTCTGGGTAGCGGAAATCTGTACCTGGTTGTGATTTTATTAATGGCTCTTGAATCTGTACACATTCTCTAGTATCCATCTTTCTTTGGGCTCAGCACTATTGGCACTGCACAAGGACTCAAGCTTTATTTGATCAACCCCTTATCAAGCAATTCTTGCACCTGTTTCTTAACTTCTTCATTTTTTGCATGAGTCATTCTATATACTTCTTTGTTAGGTAGGCTTGCTCCAGGAATCAAATCTATATGATGGCTGAATCTTCGAATGGGCGGTAATTCATTAGGCAAATCATAAACAATAATATCACAATATTTCTCCAACATTTCTTGAATTTCAATGGGTAAATCAGAAACTTTAGTGGAAGTCATTATTACCTTGGGCTTGCAAATTACAACAAAATTTACCTCATTTTCTTCAATCTGCTTCAGGTATTCCTTTCCTCCAAGTAACAGAGTTTTTGGATCAGTATTTTGTCCCGGTCCATCTTCTTCTTGCAGAGGCAGCAACGTATGATTGACACCATCCTTTCCAAACTTGTAGGTATTTCTCCTCCCATCATGTATGGCTCCTCTGTCATATTTCCAAGGTCTTCCAAGCAATATGTGACACACATCCATAGGCATCACATCACAAACAATTTTATCTTTATATTTGCCCACTTGAAATTCCACTTCACACTGTTCATTTACCAACAGTTGATGTCCCTTTTGCAACCATGACACCTTGTAAGGTGTTGGGTGCTTCATTGTCTTCAGCTTCAATTTCTCCACTACTTCTATAGAGACCAAATTATCAGTGCTGCCACTATCAATGATCATTTGGAAACATTTCCCTTGGACTTTGCACACTGTCCTGAATAAAGTCTTCCTTTGTGGTGGTTCAGCCATCTCCTTTGCTGGCTTAAGCAGAACTTTATTAACAACCAGAGATTCTCCTCTTTCTGGTGTATTTTTTTCTTCTGGTACTGCTGCCACTGGTGCCTCTCCCTCAACTGGAGCAACAATTGCATTCCTCTGCTTTGTTTATGCATTCTCTGGGCACTCAAAAGCTCTGTGTCCCAACTTGTTACATCTGTAACATCTTATTTCTCTGCCTCTTCCTCTGCCTCCTCTTCCTCTAGAAAAACTCCCTCTGCCTCTTGCATCACCTCCTGTGGATGCATGCTGGGTTGAGCTACTGCTAGCTCCTTCTTTAGGTGCTGTAGATCTTCCACTACCACCTTGACTTCCTTTTTGCTCTAAAAGTCCCTCTCCCTCTGGCAGACTGCTTCCTCATGAGTTTTTCTTCAGCTTTCAGTGCTATCTGATAAGATTCCTCTACTGTTTTGGGAGACAGCAAACTTGTCTCATCCTGAATGTCCATTCTGAGGCCATTCATATATCTAGCCACCTTCTCATTTGTGTCTTGGGCTTCTCCAGCTCTTATGCTCACCTTATAGAACTCTTCTGTGTATTCTTTTACTGTCAAAGCTCTCTATCTAAGATTTTCCATTTGTCTAAACAATGTTTGCTGATAATTACTTGGCAAAAACTTACCTCTTAACATTGCTACCATTCTGCTCCAATTCGTGATTGGCTACTTACCAAGTCTCCTCCTTTCCGCCTACACACCATCCCACCAGAGCACTGCATGGCCTTTTAATTTGGTGACAACAAACTTTACTTTCTTCTCATATTCCGTTTCTTCATAATCGAAGAATTTCTCCATGCTATTAATCCAGTCGATCAATTCTTCTGGATTCAGTCCTCCTTGGTATACCGGTACTAATTGGTTCCATGGCCTGGCTATGGATTTCAACACTGACTGGAAGAACCTCATCTCAGGAGTAACCTGTACAGCTTCCTCCTCTGTAGCTTCAACTTCCTGCTCACTGACACCTCCATCATCTATGTTTCTTTCTGAAGTTAATGCATCCAATCTAGCTCGCAGCTCTTCTACGGTTTCCATTATTTCAGCATTCACAACAGGCCCTCCTCTTCCACCATGTCCTCGTCCTCTTCCAACTTTAAAAGCCATCCTTCTCCTGCTCCTGAGATTCAATTCAATGTCAGTTGATGGCTCTGATACCACTAATGATGGCGTGCGTTCAGGCGTTAGGGACAATCTTCCTAATCTGACAACAAGTTCTTCAATGTCCGAGTCAACTTCCTTTTCTTCTTCTCTCTGTGTATCAGTCATTAACTGATAGCTTCGTTCTCTTCCTTAAAACCCACAAACCTCGCTTAATTGACAAACAAGGGCTTTATTCCCTTTGGGCAGTAATTCTAAAAGAATTATGCCAAAATACTATGGGCGGTTTTAAGGAGGAACTATATAGCCAAATTCTCTATTGGTGGTTTTATATTGTCCACCAGTAATTCTTAAAAGAATTACTTTATAATGTTGTTAGCCTCTAAAGAGGAATAGTATTCTGGAGTAGCAATTCGAATGAATTACCTTTATAGGAATGCAAAGTTCGGAGGGATTGCGTATTCGACACCTCACAGAAATTAAAAAAATATTCGCTCCGGATTTCAGAGCTCGCCCTTTGGTTGTATTACGGTTCCTTGCGCTTTATAATAAATTGGTGGAGCTCGCCCTTTGGTTGTATTACGTTTCCTTTCAGACCCGAAAGCCTGTACAAGTTGTGCTCTATCATAAATCAGTTCCAGAACTTCGAAGCGCACAATTAAGAGTTCCAAAGGCTCTCTCTCCGATGCCAATATGGTTTGGATCCACTGAGGTTAACAATTATAATGTTTTACGCCTACTACGGTGGCCACTTAATTGCATGAATTCTTAGTACAAATAGAAATACACACTGAGCATATAAAATATGATTAAAAGCCCGTGGCACATAATTTAAAGGGAAACGACTTCAATTGTTAACGTGAGAAACAGTAAAACGCTTCAACGCTATCAATGCACAGGATAATAGACTATACAAGCATATTATCAGAAAACCATTGAACTGGAAACGCTGGAGAAAATTTTCATAATGATACTTCTGGCACCGCCCTCTCTAACGTGAGCTTTGCTGCCACTTTATTTTTATATTCATGATGGATAGGTTTTCTCAGACCTTATCTATTACAAAAGCAGACTTTTTAACATAATGATTTAAGGCATGAAGCTTTATTACAGCTTATCTATCTGTGATATAGATAGCATGTTTTATTCTCTACTCTTATCCTATTTTTTCACTAAAAAAAACATAGAAATTGCAGGCTAAAGGACCCCACTCCCTTGCCTGTAGAATTTTTTTTTTAGTTTTGGAATAAGTTGGAAGACATTTTCCCTCTGAGTCACATGCTCCTGCATCAGCTCCCCATTGGTAGAGTTTCTTGGGTCATATCATTAGCTCCACACTGGAAGAGTTTCTTGGTTTGTAGCATTGGTTCACTGCTCACAGAAACTCCCAAGTAGCTACATTTTCTTCTTGCTAGCAGTGATTTTGGGTGGTAGAAGTGGCTACCTGATGGATAAAGGGTGATAGACTGAGCTCCCCTCATATGTAAAATTATTCTTTTTTTATATTCGAGAATGTTCAACACATAAGCAAAGACAAGAAAAATATAAGTAAGGATAAGTAGAGATGGACTTAGAAGAGTTGTGATGACATTTGATGATGAAATACATGAGATGGGACATAATATGATGATAGGATTGTAATTTCTCGCAGCTAAGAGGGAGTATTATTTTTTGGCATCTCAATGACAAATTCCAATCATGGAAGTAGATTCCTCTTTTCAAGTGTGCCAATCTTGACTATTGAAGCGCTCAATTTGGACAAGGGAAACTGTATTTTTGAATTGAAGCTCATATGTGCATAAAATGAGAGGGTGGCCCAAAACAGAAACTGAACACCCATGTATGGCTATAAATACAAGTCAAGTGACCCTTATTTGGAAATCATCATAATTATTTTCCTTACTTGGTTTAGTGTGCGACCCTTATTTGGAAATCATCATAATTATTTTCTTTATTTTGGTTTAGTGTGCATAGGTCTCAGATGTTTGGCGGAAGTTCGTTCGCATGGGTTTGAGATTGCAGGTTTTAGGGTTTTGGTTTACAACCACACACAAGCTTCAGTCAAATTTCAGTCACAACAACCGGAACTCAAGGTCATGTGTGTAGTTGGAAGCTAGGGTTTGAGTTTTACCGTTGACCACAGATTTCATGAGTTGAGAGAGTTTGGTAATTCCAATTAAATTATAATATCATATTTATATCTCTTAAAATTAAATTATTGTTATTATTATTATAATATAAAAAATTCTATTAAAAGTTATTAATATATAAATTTTGAATGCAACATCAATATCTTTTTATATAAAAAAAACATAAAATAAAATAAATTAAAATTGTCTAAATAAATAAATTATAATATATATATAGAGAGAGAGAAACAAGCTAAATGGTTTATGTAAATAAATTAAATCTAACTAAATATTGCAACTAAATCATGTTATTATTTAATATTAAATTCATTATCCAATTATTAATTAAAAAAATAAAATTGCCAAATTAAAAATAATATAATATAATATATGAATGACTATAATTATGTTTCTTATATTTTTATTAGTAAACTATATAGTAAAAATAAATATTTAAAAAGATTTAATAACTATGCACGTGAGTGCATGATGTAACGGTCGAGGGGTTCGGTTTGCACGCCCTGGCCCGTTTGATTCCTGTGGGAGCTGCGCTGCAGCTTATTTGGGCCATGGCCGATGATGATTGTACTATTTACAGATTGTAAATAAAAAAAAAAAAAAAAAAAACAAAACAAGACAAAACAAAACAAACAAAACAAATAAAAAACTATACTCTTTATTAAATGTTATGACACTTGGTTGGATACAATATTTTTTGATTTTTTGCTTTATATATATATATATATATATATTATATATTTTATTTATTTCAAAACTTAAAATTCTCAAAAACTGAAAACAAAAACAATATAACCTTAAGTGGTATAATAAATTTAAAGGCATTAATGTATTGAAAGATGCTGATATGTCTTTGTTATGCATTCAATTCAAATGAAGTGATTGAGAAGAGTGCTCATTTTACAATTCAGTATGATGTGTAAAAGTGTCCCTCAATTATCAATATTGAAATTTTGTTTATGTTAACCAAAATATTTTTTGTTCTAAAGTTTTAAAAAATAAAAAATAAAACAATATACAAACATTTAAATAAATATAACTTCATAAAAAAATTTATGAAAAAATTAAAAATTATGAAAAAGTTACATCCCTTAAAGGTCAAATAGATCTATGAGTGTGTAAATAATCTAAATACATTAAATATGGTCACTGGTAAAATGAAAGACCGGCAAAGCCCACACCTCACCGACATCAACATCCAATGAACGAGTGCCCTTCTTTTAATCTGCTGATCATTACCAGCTGATAATTTTGGTTTCCGGTTAAGCATCTACACTTGAGATAAGAACTTTCGACCTCTGTAATCCTCCTCCTTACAGGGGTTGTGACAACAAATATTAACGCCAATGCAAGCAATAATAAATGGAATCACTCGCAAGATGATATTATAATATTCGTTGGAGAATAGAGTTTAACAAATCTCCCATAGAGTTCAACAAATTCCATAGAGTTCAACAAAAATTAAAAAATAGTAATTTTAAAATAAATCAAAAGAAAGATAAAATCCAATTTCAATAAACTTTTAACTATTATAATTTTTCAAAATTTGTATTCTCTTCGTACAATACCTTTTCACATTCATTATATTTTTTAAAATAAACATTTACAAGTTACAAATTTCAATGTCAAAATTGTTAAGCAACCAATGCTCATACATTTACAAATTTCAATGTCAAAATTTTTAAGTAACAAATGCTCATTAGCATGCTGAAGCAGCTCAACAGTTTAACCTTCGACATACTTGAATTTTAATAGGAAAGTTCTATTGTTGATGGTAATATTTATATGGGTTTATTTATGTGGGTATTTTTATATAGGGATATGTTTTTGGACTGTTATTTTTAGAAGTTTCAATGTTGTTTGTTTTTTTTTTAATCAAAAAATTGAGGGTGAGAATATTTGAATGATTTTTTTACGATAGAAATAGATTCATTTCTTAGAAAAAACATTTACTACAACTAAATCTTAAACTTGATAAAGCAATAACTGAGTTTTCTAAAAATTTGGCCAGAAAATTTCCATTATTTTCCGGTGGAAAATGTGACCTCTTAAAACTACCGGATAAAAATAGTAACACAAATTTCTATAACTTTCATAAAAAATTTCAGTATTTTCCAGCTGAAAATATAGCCTCTTCAAACTATCCAATATTTATACAAATTTAAAATATCTTCAAATTATCTTAGTATATTAAATCTCTAAATATTCCAAAACTACCATCAAATTACACTAAATTATTAATACCAATAATATTTGTATGTTAAAGCATTCAATCCTTTACATTGGTAAGTATTTGTAACGCATCATTTAATGTGTGCATTTGAGATGCATAGATATAATTGGAGCATACAGAAAGGAATATATTTCTTTTACATTAATGGGTACTTTTTCATTTAATGGGTGCATTTGAGACATGTTGGGTATAATAGTAGAATATAAATGGTTGTATTTGTCATGATATCCAAGAACAACGCACATGACTCTTTTACGTCCATATCAAATTTCTACTCTTGGTAGGATTTAAATATTGACTAATTTACCTTTTACATTATAGCTGTTTCTCAGGTAATCTCTGACATATTGAGTATATTTCGGATATACACAGTGAACTCTTCGTAGGATTTAAATATTGACTAATTTACCTTTTACATTATAGCTGTTTCTCGGTAATCTCTGACATATTGAGTATATTTCGGATATACACAGTGAAGTATAGATCGTTGAATATGCATCCAAATTAGGATGAGTATATTTTTTTTCTCACTGTTACTGTATTAAAAATAGTTAGTCTATGAAATGATTAGTTTCTTTTTTTTTCTTCATAATTTAATTTTTTTTCCGATTTAAATTTATGATAGGCTGACCTAATCTTCCAACAATTCCTTTGTTAAAAGGACAATGCTCATAAAATAATGCTAACATGTTCTTATAACTTTCTCTGTTGTCTTTGAATGCGTCACATTCCAAAATGAAATGTTTTTCCGATTCCACAGCCCCAGACGTACAAAATGTACACATCCTGTCTTCCCAAACTTCTTTAGACCTTTTCCACTGTCATAAAAATTAGTCTTTAATTAAATAATAAAAACCTTTACCATCCACACCTATAAATCACATAATTACTATAAATATATCTAATGATAATGCATAACACCCATACGCCAGATAAAATATTGTAAATATATTCATGTTTATACACCTTTGATTACATTACTGTGCATTTTTATGACCTTGACTTTTTCCTGATATTTCATAATTCATCTTCTGCTTGAAGATATCTCGGAGAAATCAACGATGTACTATGACCAGACTGCCAAAGTATTTAACACAAGACCTGGTTTTGACCAATTATTTATTCCAAGAAAAACATAGATTTTATCTTGGAATTTTCATAATTCACCTTCTGGTGCTGAAATTATTGACCTATATTTAGATAAATTTTTTTTTTTTTGTCTTTCCTTCAATAGTCCTATGCAAGTTGGAGACTGCCGATTTAATATTTTAATTTAAGAAATACAAGTTTCTCCTTAGAATGCAAGTTGAACACTGCGGATTTAATATTTTAATTTAATGTTTTTTGGTTTTTTTTTGTTTTTAACCGAAATGACTTTGAAAAACTGAAATTGAAAAGATAAACAATGACACTATTCATTGAACTGAAATTGAAAAGGTAAACAATGAATAGAAATTCACACAATGAATAGAAAATATAACATGACAAGAGTTGAAATGCTAAACTTTGGCAAGAAGGCTAGGTCTAGTTTTTTTTGAAAAATACAAAATGTTAGTCAAAGTAAAGGGCACTCATTATAGAGATGGAGATTGTGGTTAGTATGGCTGCACTTGCCATCTAGATAGCATGGACATTGTGATTAATTTGACCGTTGTAATATCTGTTTCTATTTATTTCAATTCTTTATTTTTCTATGGAATATTAGTCAATAAGAATGGGACTCTTACTTTTTATAGTGGTCCATTGTTTAAAATAGGTTGATAGGCATCTAGGTTAAGAGTGCTTATAGGCCTCAATCCCTTTGAATTGTTAGGGCTATGGACCCTCTAGAATAATCTTGAAATTTTCACTTCACTAACTATATTGATCCATAAACCATATGTTTATGGCCTATCCATTTCATTAATTTGGATGCCTTTTACGAAATTTAATTTTATTTTATGTGTAAGGGATCAAGTCCAAGCTACAAGTATCAATAAACTTGAATACAATTTGTATTATATTATGTAGAGTGGATTCACTAAGGACCATTAAAAGGATTCACTAAGAACCATTAAAAGGGTCTTGATCTGGAGATTTCCATGGTTAAAAAATATGTTGATTCACTTGCTTGCTAGTTGAAAAGTAATTTCCTTTTGTGTGCTTTGGTGATCTCTGATGTTAATCTTTTTGCAGATTTCTTTGATAATAGTTCTAAATATTTAGAGTATGCATTGTTCCAAACCCTCATAAATTGTACTTTTATTCCTTTAAATCACATCATCTCAATCTATGCATATCATTGGATCAATCCAATTGCCACATATTTGCTTAGAAGATTACTACCCTATGGAAATTAATGAGGAGACACACTTTTTGGATTTCACTCAATGTGGCATAGTTAGAGACAAATAACTAACTAAAAAGGAATAGTTATAAATATAGAAGAGTGTAAGAGCTTAGAATTAATTTAACTCTATGCTAAAGAAGTATTAGCATAATCACTTATTATCCATGAAAGTATCTTCTTAAGTGCATACTAGTATTTCCTCAATATTTCAAACAATAAAAATTGAAATAAGTAGGATAAAAAATCATAGCGTGCATGCCAAATGCCACTACAACTGCGAGTTTTGCCACTCCCCTTGAATGTTATGGTTGGTGATTGATCTAGATTGGATCACTGTGTAATTTTTCATCTATCTCAATGATTTCAAAGTAGAAACTTTGTAGGAATCAACTTACATGAGTTATTTCTTCGACATGAACCAGTATGCAGAATTGGGGTTTGATACATTTTTGGGCCTTTTTTAGGCCTTAAATAATATATTTATGGGTGAAATTTTCTTTCGTAAGTGTCAAAATCTATGACACTATTCTACACTCATATACCTTTCCAAGGATGCAAAAATTATGTCAATCAAAACTTGTATGAAAACATTATGCCTCCCAAAATTTGACCTACCATGTTTAACCATCATGGTACGAGTGGATGCCACATCACCCACTATTACTCATCCATGTGGGGCTACCATATGGGGACTATGAAGAAGACTCTATAATGATCAAATTAGTAACTCCAGTTAAGAGTTGAAGGATTCAAACCTAACCTCTAGTTGGCTATTTTACAACTGGGTCACTAGGAGGAAAAGGGGTTTCATTCTATTCATTATTATATCTAGGTCCATCAGAGAGTTGATCCAGGTGGATTTTGGTGGCCACCCACCTATCCCACTTGGACCCCCACAAATATTTCTTTCATTTTCTCAGTTTCCTTAATTGTAGCACACTTTACTATTTTTAGCAGTTCTTCGGTTCCTAAACTTCCGGAGCCGCTTTGAGGCCCTAAAAGATGTTTTTTTGCCAATCTACCACCAATGATTTTCTAGCAAAATCATCCTTTTTGTCATAGTCCTCGGAGAGATATTTCCAACAGGGTATCATGCACGTGAAACGAAGATAATATGACCAAGTCATGACCCTGAAAAGTTGGTTGTCCAACTAACTCTAACGGGGCCCATAAACTCTTGGTGTTACATCTCCTCGAGTTAGGGATTTGGTTGTTTAGGGTTTTCTCTTATTGTTCAATAATAAAAATGCCCTTGAGCCTCATTGTAATGTAGTTCAAAGGCATGTAGCCACCACATCTCTTCTGAGAGATAAGTTACCATCGCTCGAGCTAGTTTATTTCCATTTCTATTTGTAAGCATATTTTAGTATTTTACATTAATGAAATGAAGTATTATTTCTGTTGCATCTCTGTCTTTATGGTTATATCTGTAATTTGTTGCATTCCTGTTTAAATCTAGATCAATGGTATCAGAGCCAGGTTTTCTCATTCTCTGTTAGGGCTTGAACTAGTCGAACCTTTGCAAGACCAACCTCGCAAATCTCGACGACCTCCCATGGCCAATGAAAAGAAAGACAAGGGGATAGCAAATCCTATCAAAATCTTGCTTGAAGAAGCCCTCGAGGGACAAAGGAATGCACTGATGGACAACTTTGTCAAGATCCTTGAGCGGCTACCCAGGGGTGGCGCATCTAATAGCTACTCTGGAAGCGCTATGCCCTTAAAGGTACAAGTCAATTTTGACATTCCCATATTTGAGAGTCAGATAGATGTGGATGCCATAAATAAATGGTTAAATCTGCTAGAACGATATTTTTCTGTTCATGACTTTTCCAGCCGGGATGAGATTAATTTTGCTCTTCTCAAAGCCGCCCCGCATGTCAAGGACTGGTGGGAAACCTATTGTGAACAAAAGGATGAAAGTATGAACTCATTGTTTTCAGCCGCTCCCACTTGGAATTCATTCAAGGAGGCCATCAAGGAGTAGTACTACACTGTCAGGAGTTATGAGGACAAATACATAAAGTGGACCACACTGCGGTAGGGAAGGGACTGAGATGTGTTGAAGTTTACCAATGTTTTTCATACCCTTCACACGAAGTTGGGTATCAAAGATTTTGAGAAACATTTGGTACTCAAGTATCATGGTTGCCTACATAGATACATCCAAGATGAGATGGATTTCATGGACATCTCCTCACTCAGTACAACATACTGATACGCTGCTAAGATTGAGTAGAAGTTTAGGCAAAATAAGCGAGACTTTAGATCTACAAATTCGAAGAACAAAGGACAAATCCAAGATGGCGTGACCTAAGAAAACCCACCAAATCTGCAAGAAAAGAACAACACCACGAAGTCAAGGAAGGACACAGGAAAGTGGTATGAGCTCCACAAGAGCCCCACTCACAGCACAAGTGAGTGTAGGACCACACAATCGCTGGTGGCCAAGTTGAAGGCTTCATAATCAGATGTATGTTCTAACATTGAGTCACAACCCGACAAGAGGAATGACAAAGGGAAGCAGATCATTGATGTAGAGCCCAACGTCACTGTTGCCAGTGCTAAGATCCAGAAGAATAAACCTGAAGATCCGGAGGAGGGGAAGGGTCTTTTCCACTCACAGATGTGGCTGAGGGGTTCACCGCTGCAATTCATTGTTGATGGTGAGAGCCAAAAGAACCTCATTTCAGCAGTGGTCGTGAAGCGACTGGGACTACCGACCATACCACACCCACAACTATACATCATCAGGTGGCTTCACCAACTGCGAGATCTCCGAGTCCCCCAGCAGTGTCTCCTTCCCCACAACATCAAGATGAGGTATGGTGTGATGTTGCACCTCTTGATGTTTTTGATGTATTATTAGGCCAACCATACTTGTGGAAGCTATATGTTGTGTATGAGTCAAGGCCTCACATTGTTATTATTTCTTTGTGTAATTCATTATACAGGATACCCAAGGTAGCCCCACCTACCGCCACTTCTTTGATCTATGCTAAAAAAGGCAGTAGGATCATCTCCTAGACTAGGAAATTTATTTTCTTTCTAGTTTTATCTCAAAGTAAGGGGAATATCGTAGCCACATCCTTGGACCTCGAGAAGGGTTCTTCCACGCAGCAGAAGCAGGTGGATACGATCATGAAAGGATATAGGGGCATCTTCTCCTCACCAACAAGGATACCGCTACACTGTCATGTCAAGCTTTCGTTTGATCTGACTCCTAAAGCACCTCTACTCAATAGGTCGATATATTGTCGCTCCATTATGGAAAATTCCAAGTACAAGCAGCGACATGATCAACATCAGGTATCACACAAGTTTCAGGTGGGCCACAAAGTTTTGTTGCATTTGCAAAAAGAATGCCTTACCACAGCCCATCGAAAGCTCAGATGACTCTGATATGGTCCTTACACCATTAACAAAGATGTGGGAAACAATTCTTTGGAGCACAACATTCCCCCATTCCTTGGCTTGCACCGAGTGTTTAATGTGGACTACCCTCGACCATGCTTCCCACCATTATGGGACACATCAAAGATCGCAGAACATCTCACGAGGGACCAAGTTCAGGGAAATTTCCCCATCTCATGGAGGCACTCAATGCAATGGGGACAATTGCTTCATAAGGGGGTAGGAATGATATAGGTGGATGTTGGTGGCCACCCGCCTATCCCACTTGGACTCCCATAACCGTTTCTTTCAGTTTTTCAGTTTCCTTAATTGTAGCACAATTTAAGATTTCTAGCAGTTTTTCGGGTCCTAAAATTCCGAAGCCATTTTGAGGCCCTAAATTTTTTTTTTTTTGCAATCTATCGCCAACAATTTTTTTAAAAAGTCATCTTTTCCATTGTAGTCCTCAGAGATATCTTTCCAACAAGGTATCATGTGCGCCAAACAAAGATAATATGACAAGTCACGACCCCGGAAAGTTGGTTGTCCAACTAACCCCAATGGGGCCCTTAAACTCTTGGTGTTACATCTCCCCGAGTTAGAGTTTTGGTTTTTTAGGGTTTTCTCTTATTGCTCAATAATAAAAAGGCCCTTGAGCCTCATTGTAACACAGTTCAAAGGAATGTATCCACCACATCTCTTCTCAGAGATAAGCTACCATTGCCCGAGCTAGTTTATTTCCATTTCTGTTTGTAAGCACATTTCAATCATTTACATTAATGAAATGAAGTATTATTTCTGATGCATCTCTGTATTTATGGTTATATCTGTAATTTTTTTCGTTCCTTTTAAATCCGGATCAAGAGTAGAGAAACTTGGGAGTGAGATTATGAGAGAAAAATAAAGGGGTTTAGTATTTTGTAATAGACTAAAAAGGCAGAGGTCTTTGAAACTCCATAGAGACTCCCTTCGCTTTTGTACTTACATTATTTTTATTCTAGAGAAAGGGAAAGAAGAGTAGACTCACTTTCCAAGTTGGTTTTCTCTTATAAGTGTTTCTAAAAGCATATATTGTATTTATTGTGGTTAGTGTGTGATTATAGTTTATTTTTCTCTATTTTTAACATTTTATCTATTACATGCATATGCAAAAATAAATTTTTAATCAATTTTGAATATAATGAAATTAACCCTCATAATATAGCTTTTATTCTATTATTTTTATATCTATTTTGATCAACTATATATTGAGAACTCCACAGAGGTTTATGAACCATAATAGCATCAGATCCACCTATTTCTTCGGTGAGTCTCATGGGGGGTTGCAAGGGATCCAAGAAGTGTTTAGGTAGAAACTCGTAGAACCCTAGCCATGACCAATGAAATGGTTCACAATAAACTATGTGATCTTGAAGAGGATATATTCTTGAGCTTATAAGCACAAGTTATAGATATTAGCCACAATATGAACCTCCTTATGGAAACTCTAGCAAACAAGTTTGGAATTAGAGAAGATAGAAGGTCCAACACCGAGGTCAGATTACACGAAAATTTTGGGTGTCATGAATACATAGAAAGGAATTCCAAGAAAGAACTTCAGAAAGAGTTATTTAGTTTGAGGATTGTGACCTATTGACAATTCTTTTTTAAATGGAAGTAAAGGTTGACATCAATTCATAAGAAGGAAATATCGATACCTTAAAAAAATCATGGATTACAACAATTAGAAGTATATCTTAACATTCACCACATGGATGAGGAGAAAAAATGCCATTTTCTATATTGAAGTTAGAGGGTCATGCCCTAACTTGGTGGGAAATCCATATAAAAAAATTAAGCTAGAGGATGATTCCCTATTAACTAAGTGGTGGGACTTTAAAACCCTCATAAAGTTTCAATTCTACTCCATCGAGTATAAAGAGGACCGATTGATCCAATGACATGACCTTGGCTAGAAGTGGGGCAACGTGTACAAGGGTAAACTATGAAATTTAGGAAGATGGCCATCATATTGTAAAACTCTATATAAGCCCGATGTTAACTCAAAACTGCGTATTAAGCCCTATATATTGAGTGATTTTATTTTTATTGTTATATTATTATGTAGGCTAAAACCCCTCATGGTCCCATTTTATTGTAATTCTACCCTTTGTTGTCTCTACACAACCACACACACACACACACACAAATGCGACTTAGTCTTGGGACCATAAAATATTTTATTGTACATTGTATTCATTATAAAAGCAAGCTCCCCCTTGATGAAGACTATAATTATTGGTTTCTTATCACTTTTTAGGTGTAAGGATATGTTGTCACAAAAATACAACCGCCCCATTTTTAATTTATTATTTTTATATCAATAATGAGGACCCTCTAGATAAATTATGGACATATCATTCTTAAATACTTTCATTTGGTTAATTGTGTGACATTTTTGTGAATTTTTGTTTTCTTCAAATTTTCATTTTGATTGCTTTATTGCATTTAGTTTCTCATTATCTTTCTATTGGTTCTAACTTCATCTTATTTGGACTGACGATTTGCAAATGACACCTATTCAAAGTTCTAGAGATTTCCATTAC
>APFE031025378.1:11309-26798 GCA_000404065.3 Pinus taeda | reverse complement strand
AAACAAAGCAAAGGAAATACAACAAAGCACGTAACTGGATACAACAATGAACTATTTACTCACAAAGTCAAGAAGTCATGAGCTATCAAGTACATTTCATACAAGACATAGGAAAACATCATTGATTGCATCAATAATGAAATAAGAGTCAGCGTACAACCAAAGTCTTGACGTCACAAGCCTTCTCAGAAGGGTCCAGCCAGCATGTTCTTCAAGCATTCACTCTTTGGAGATGGATCTGCCAACATACAAGAGCTCTCTCACTCATAAGTTTTGCACAAGATTAAGGGAACTTCACAACCTTCCACAAGCTATCAACAATCCCACACTTGTGACACACACACCAATTATTTAGCAAGCTCATAAACACTAACAGCACTGCTCAACTAGCCAACTATCAGAAAACTAGCAATGCATAGCAATGGTGAGAGTTTAAATAGGAGAAGGAGTCTCCATGAAAGGTGGAAGAGTGAGCTTATCCCAAAGGAAGGTAGCACAATTGACGGAACTACCACACCGGGGAGGGAAGGACGACATAAACAATGCCAACAACCAGGTCTGGAGTCATCTGGAAGGCCGACTGTTGGAACAAATTCGCCCAATCTGGATCATCGCGGGCACATAATTGAGCTTTAGCGCTGACATCGTAAGTGATCAATGCAGCTAGTCAGATCATCGCTGAAGGAAACACAAAGCCCCGCGCTGGTGTTAAAATTGGGCCATCGTGGGAATCATACGTACTTCCGCGGTGGCAGCACGAATGGACTATTCATGAGCGCCTTTCAGCACGTTTATAAAGCCCATAGCCGCGATCTGGAAGGACCTGTACGCAAGTCGAACTGATATCTCTGAAGTACATGTAGTCTAGGCATGGGTGCAGCCATCCAAAAGACATATGAAATAGGTCTGTGGTATGGACGCAACCACCCAACTAAGGAGACCATGATAATGACAAAGGTGTGGTCGCAGCCACCCATGAAGACTCAGGTATGGTCGCAGCCACCCATCAACCAGTCATGTAATCACGGACCAATCCACGCAACCTGAACCTGTGTGATTTGAGTTTGGGGTCTTGAACCCAACCAACCGTAGTACAAATTCTAACACGCAAATAGAGGTGCTGAAGTCGAGCATGATAGAAAGTTTCTTGATTACCAGTCAATGATGTAAACTATTAACAAGCGTGAGAGAAACCACCAATAATGCCAATGGTTCTCAAGGTACTGTCCAGTACAATCCATGAAGCGTGAAGAATGAATTGAAGTCGAACGTGTGTGGAATCAACTAATCAGCAACCAATGATGTAAGTCGACTGTCAGGTGTGAAGAAATTGCCATTGAGGCATGCAAGCTCCAAGGAACCAAAGGGATCTCTGGATCAATCTCCTGGATAATGAGCTGACGTTGATAGGAGACGACCTGTCGTAGGAGGGTCATAATGTTTCCCCTATCAACGACATGAGATAAGGAACAAGTGGTAGATGGCGAAATAGAGTATCAGAGAAGGAGACAGAGGTGTAAACTGCAGAAGGATTATATTCTTGAACATGTCGGCGACATTACTCTGGAAGGTGGCAGCATTCAGGTACCAAAGGATCAGAGGCTTGATGGAGATAGCATAGACCAAATGGAATGAGGCTAAATGACAACACAAACTCGCGGAAGGCCAAATGATGATGTATGAATGTCCCAACCCGACAAGAAGCATAAGTGTCGATGTTCAAGAGTGACTAACTGCCATAGACAATCAACGATGTTTTCTAAATTTCCCCACACCATTGCTGGCGAGTACCCCAATTATTTTTAAAAACAAGCTTGAAGGGGATAGCATATGCTTGTGATATAAGTTCAACCTTCGGTCGAATCCAACCTAGTCATATTTTAACGAGCCCTAGGGAGGAGAAGCTTGAGTCTCGTCATGGTGACAAGTCCAATGTTGTCAGGGTTTAACGAGTCTGACATAGGAAAAACTCGAAGTCTTTTTCATGTTTAGTGAGTTTGAAAAAGACATGGAAAATAAAACTCTAGGGGGGTCCTTTTTCATAGATTGTGTCTCTTGAGCCCAAAAAAATTATAAAACGATACTCGAAAGAACCGCTTGACCATTACGATCAAGGAGTACTTTTCACGATTAGTGACCTCGACTCGAAAAAGTAAAAAAGCGATAGAAACCACGTCGTTTCGTAACCAATGATGAGCCTGAAATGACAAAAGCTCGACAATCTTTTCATATTTACACGGTTGGAAGAGCTTAAAGTAGACCACCTTTCATTTCATTTAACGAGTCAAAAGGGATAACTCAGCTATCTTTTCATCTTTAAATGGTCAGAAAAGAGCTAAAAGCAGACCTCCATTTTTATTCTCTTTAATGAGTCAAAAAGGGAAAAAATACTCGGCAATATTTTCATCTTTTACGAGTCAGAAAAGAGCTTAAAGGTGACTCGTCCCAGAGGAACGAGTGGTATAAAGGGTAGCAACTGGTTCCAACAATGGTGGAACTACTTAAAACATGTAATGGTCAAGAGGCTGGCTAATAAAACCACACATCATTGTGGTTCCTTAGGAAAGGGAAAACAACCAAGTGAAAGCATATGATCAGCCAAAGAGAGGGTGGCAATGGAATGAAACAACCAAGGCTCATTTAGTAGAATTTAGCGGATAAAAGGAAATCATGAGATGTAAATTAGGTATGGGTTCATTTTTACACAAGCTTGAACCATGGAGAACACGTTTATCGGACATCTTCTTCTTCTTCTTAGTCTGCTGGTTACTAGATGTGAAACTTTGACCAGGTGAAGGAGGAGAGGAGGAGGAAGAAATAGGGGAAGAAGGCGTAGGCTAAACCTTGGAACCAACATGTCGTGGTTTAGATGAAGGAGATAGTGGAATAGGAGTTACGACTTTTGGAACCACCAAGGTTGAAAATAACCATACGGGCAAACCGATGGTTAACCCAGTGAAAGATAATGGTGCCATATATGGAGCACCGGAATTTCCAAATGGAGGAAACGGACCAAGATTTCCATCTGGGGGAAGACCTTGGCTGATAGACTCGGGGAATGTTGCCATCAAGAACAAGCCTAAAAAATCACTCTTCTCACAACCAAGAACTTGAACTATTACAAGGAATATTTTGTGGGTAGTAAATTTTATAACGCAGGAACAAAACATGACCTTTTCATGTTTCAAGAGTCGAGAAAAGGATGAAAAGGTGACTCTATCTCTTTCGAGGTTTAATGAGCCTGAAAGGACAAGTGCTCAGATGGACGTTTTCTTTTTGGGAGTCCGAAAGGGAATGAAAGTGACTACTCTAGAGAACTAGGTAAAAGGTTTACCAAACAACCCGTAAAACTGCATACACACCTTGGCAGTCATATGAAAACAAAGGACTTTCTGTACAGCAGTCAATCTTGCCGAATGATATGTTTGGTGCATTACGGTTCACAAGGCAGCAAACATGGCTTCCTATGGATTAAGGATGATAAACATAGTAGGGTGTCCCAACATATACTCGACGGTACATGGGAGCACAATTCCGTACTAGACCACTATTGAGTCACAAAAGGAGTAATCACCCAACCTTGAGTGGAAACAAAAGTGACTAGGTTTAACGATGCCGAAGCATGTCCCTAGCCTAGACCTCTAAATAGTGTGCGTTATGTTCCAATGCGTTGTTAGATTTATTCAGTTCATTTTAGAGTTGATATTGGATTATGTTTCAGTTTCCAGGCCTTATTGTATGTATATAATAAATCCTAGGATGCAGCTAGGATGAATGAAAAATCCTTTTTCTTCATTGAACACCTACCTATGGGAGGGTAGAGAGATCATTCCTAAACCAAGAAAACCAAGACAACAAAGGTAGTCACTCAATGCATACAGATATCAATTCCTAAAGTGCACGAATACTACTAATGAGAGATCTTATCATTCGCTTTCCAATATGCAAACTTGAAATGCAAATTCACTTTCACTTTCGTACACTATATGAATGCAATCTTTTTTATTTTGACATCTTTAAATCTAGAAGAAACAAATAAGCAACGAGCAAGTGTGGAAAAGCTCGGCTGATCCAAACAATTGTAATCTATGTTCGGTAGCGAAAAGAAATTGAATCAATGCCAAAGATTGGTTCAACAACATTCACTAAACAATCAAATAAAAACAGTGTAAGAGGAAGGCTTAATCAAACCAACAAGAAGCCACAAACAAACCTTGAGCAAACAAGAAACCAAGCCAACAGATTCAAGGAACTTGAAATAGTGATCTAGGTCACATAAGCAAAAAACAAGATTCATTCAACAAAGCTCACAAGAGAGTGCCTTAATCATGAACAGTGAAAAACAAATCATCAAGCAAGTGAGAAAAGCAAGGGACCAGTAGGACTGATGGACTCAGGAGGCAGAATTGAGAAAATCAATTCTACAGAAATCAGTGCGGGTAATACACAAGCAACAAGCACTGATAAAGCACTAGCCGTAGCAACAAAGCGATGTCAGCGCGGAAATACACGACTTTCCTGCGATGGTCAAATTTCAGAACCGTCGCGACTGTGAGGCATAATTACGCGATGCACAAGATATTACAAAAGGGTGAGCACGATGACGTCGCTACTATTGAAATTAAATCCACGATGATGCTCAAAACAATGACAAGTGAACCAAAACTCCCAAATCAAAAACAGTCAATCTTCAATCAAACAGGGGTATCTCCCAGATCAACCCAGGAAGCTCAGAGGACTGATAACTAATCCCCAAAACTTCAAAAGAGACCAAATCAAAATATCAAGACAAGAGCAAACAAAGAAAAACACAAAGGCCAAAGCTCCCCAGCGGAGTCGCCAATTTGTGATGCAGGAAAGTGTTCCCTCTGCGGACATAGGCAACCCCTCTAGCCCTAGAGTGGGTCTAGTCATAAACAAGGACATATCAACAATAGATTTCCTTAAATAGTTTAATTTTGAGGCCTACCTCAACCAGTGGTCGATGGAGTTCCGTTGCACTACTCCAACTTCTACCTCCTTCTCCTCAACGAGTGATCAACCTGAAACAAAGCAAAGGAAATACAACAAAGCACGTAACCAGATACAACAATGAACTATTTACTCACAAAGTCAAGAAGTCATGAGCTATCAAGTACATTTCATACAATACATAGGAAAACATCATTGATTGCATTAATAATGAAATAAGAGTCAGCTTACAACCAAAGTCATGACATCACAAGCCTTCTCAGAAGGGTCCAGCCACCATGTTCTTCAAGAATTCACTCTTTGGAGATGGATCTCCGAACATACAAGAGCTCTCTCACTAATAAGTTTTGCACAAGATTAAGGGCACTTCACAACCTTCCACAAGCTATCAACAATCCCACACTTGTCACACTCACACCAGCTATCTAGCAAGCTCACAAACACTAACAACACTGCTCAACTAGCCAACTATCAGAAAACTAGCAATGCATAGCAATGGTGAGAGTCTAAATAGGAGAAGGAGTATCCATGAAAGGTGGAAGAGTGAGCTTATCCCAAAGGAAGATAGCACAATTGACGGAACTGCCACACCAGGGAGGGAAGGGTGACATAAACAATGCCAATAACTAGGTCTGGAGTCGTCTGGAAGGCCGACTGTTGGAACAAATTCACCCAATCTAGATCATCGCGGGTACATAATTGAGCTTCAGCGCTGACATCGCAAGTGATCAATGCAGCTAGTCAAATCATCGCTGAAGGAAACACATAGCCCCACGCTGGTGTTAAAATCAGGCCATCATGGGAATCAGATGTACTTCCGCACTGGCAACGCGAATGGACTATTCATGAGCACCTTTCAACGTGTTTGTAAAGCATATAGCCGCGATGAGGCAGATAACTTAGGAAAAGTGGATCAATTGGCAGCATAGGAGAGCATTTGTCTGCCATGAATATGTTTGACTTGGACACATGACACAGTGAGAAGATTGGGAGTGAAAGCGGTGATAATTAGTGTGTAACATCTATAATATTGATTATTTGTATATTATATATTTTAATTTCAACACTGAAATATGTGGAATTTAAGAAAAACCAAAGTCACTTTCATTGCAAATCATTATAAAAATGGATATTTTCAAAATGATATTTTTAATTGAGTTATACTTCAAACTTTTTAATAAAATCCTTTATACTATACATATACATAGAAATGTATAAGGATAATTCTTAATATTTCTCCATTTTCATTTCAGAATGCTAAATGCAAATTTAATTTTCTAATTTATTTATCTCTTAAATTGTATTAAGTTTCATAATCGTTAGCTATTATAATTGAGATGAGATTACTGACTTTCATTATATTATATAAAGGTAGAAAAGTTTTGCAATCCTGATGAGGAAAATATTTTTCCAAATTTTGATGAATAGGCCAACTATGATCATGTTGCTGAAAATTCTACTTTAGTCTAGAAGAACTTTTTGGTACCCTATTTTTGAAGACAAAAGACTATGGTTTGATGTTTCTTTCAAGAAGGATGGGAACATAAAAGATGACATAGTTTTGAGCTCCTTCTATGAAGAAAAAAAAATCATTTCTAGCTCAGATTTAAACGATTAGTTGTCATTTTTAGATTCAAGCTTTGAAGAGTATCCTTGTAGGCCTGGGTTTCAAGAGGAAACCAAAGGAGAGAATTTCCTGCCTTAGTCATGGAAATGACTGTATGTAGCAAACTATTGTAATTCTAGAAAATGATGAAAGCTCAGTAACCCTATACAACATCTGGTCATATATTTCAATCCTCAAGGAGGTTTTAGATGAAAAAGGATGGCATGAAGGACACAGTGTTCCTATCAAAGAGAAAGCAAAGGGAAAATATGATGAAGATAATAGCGCAATGATTGAAGAAGATATTATAAACCCAAAGGAAAAATCGATCTTTGTTTCAAACCCTGGTATCCACATCTGCAATCATGATCTACAACCAGAATCGAGACAGAATATCATTGTCCTTACAGACCAAGAAACCCTGGATGTTAATGGAAACCCGGGTTAGAATTATGATGTAAAAGGGGTTATCCATACTGCAGTGATGTAAGCCGAATAAAGGTTGATAAAACCATAGGCCCAATGTGATAACATATGAAAAAGTTAAGAATCATTGTCGGAGTTAGAAACTAAGGTGAATGGCAAGTCCCTTACATGTTTGGATTTACAGAGAAGAGTTACATATTATGAAGAAGAACATCATCTCAGGATTGATCCTACAATCGATAAGTGCTCAACCAATATTGGCTACAATCTTAACATAATAATTTTCCTTTTGGTAATTTATTCTTTATTCAAACAAATCACATCTAACAGACATAATATAACCACACCTAATTAGATTTCATCAGATGTTAAGGAATTGGGCCAAGTTACATGGAAATCTTTGATGAGCAGCAATCACATTTAGAGAAAACAATGGTTGTGCGGCTTAGGTTGAGATGGCCAAACAATGGAAATAAGTGTAGGGATTTAATAGGTCATAAGTTCAACTCCTATCACACGAATTACTCACTAAATCTCCTCTAGATTGGCAAATGTGAAGGCTTATTTTCTCACTAAGAGATAGAAAACAAAATGTCACACGGGCAAAGCAATTGAATGGGCTCCCAGATGCGGGTGTGTAGAATGGAAAGTTGTACGAAGGCAGCTTGGAGGGTGGGTGTGTGGCTTATTGCCACCGCCAATCTGGCCTCGCATGAAGCCAACGTTAATGTCTCCAGCCAACAACTTCAATGCTGCATTAATGCATCTCCTTCCCCCTCTCCAGTATGCATGTTTATTTGTTATGGCACCCTTCTTAATTTTCATTCTTGCTCCTCCCATGCACTCATGTCATTCTAGTGTTGCAGAAGCTCCTCGCTCTCGAGACAGCCCAAGGTATTGTCTAGCTCTGGATCGCTGCGCTGATTCTCCGTTATGTTTTCATGCTTCTCATAGTCCTTTCTGCAATTTCCACTGTTGCTCCTACTCAGTCTTTCCCACAGCTGTCTATTCTGCTCCTCCTCCTCATTTCAACATGCCCAGAGTGTGCTCAAGAATGAGCTGCAGAAGAGGAAGTTCCCGAGGCCACGTCACCTGCCAGCCCTCCCCCACTACCTCGAACCCATCGTCTGAAACCTCAGACTTTTTCTTTGATAGTTATCCCGTGACCAGGAGTGGACATGGTTGGGGTCGAGGGAAGCATAATATAGAAGCACACTCTCATCATTCCCAACCTCACACGGCTCGCTTTCGGTTCCCTTGCACTCTCAGTAATTCCTCCTTCATCGCTTCAGTTACCATTGAGCTGCGAGAGGATACTTTTGGTTCGGTTGCTGTTACACCATGGGTATCTCTGGAGCCGAGGACAAAGGACAAGCATGATCATTCTCAGATTGACAATACGTAGAGAAAGGACCCTGTGGCTCTGCAACCCAGGACATGAACATCCAGGCCGGTCTGAGCATTCCTATAGGTGGCGGTTCTTCAAGCAAAGAGGGCCATCCCTCTGAGGATGAAGACCCCTACCAATATGGGTGTCGCATTGTTGAAGAGTTGCCTCCAACCTCTCATGAAGCTTAATCAGGTCTGAACTTATTGGCTTTTGTTTCTCTGCTGTATGAAGATGCTCAATTCCCTCCGGTTTTATAGTCATTACATGATTTACAGTTCTCAGGTTCAGACCTTTTTTCCAATGTTAAATTGCCAGTTTTCCCTGCGTGGGCGACATTCTCCTGTCTTTTGGTCTCAGTTTCGGATCAAACTATTTTTGGGTCAGATTCCAGTTTTGAAAGGGTAGCGCTTTAATGATTCCTTGAATGGGCCCAATCAATTTGTCTTGGTCTAGATATATCTCTGGTCAGTCTTTAGCTACAGTCTCTAGATATCTCTTTGTTTCTTGGAGGAGCTGTTTCTTGGAAGCTCCTCCAGTCAGTCATTCAGCAAGTATTTTTTATCAGTGTTCAAGCGACATTTTGTAAGCATGCCGCTTCTCTGGGCTAGCCTCTCAAGGCCACTGCCTCTCTGTAATTATATTTTTGTATCAATATAGGAGTAGACAAATTCAGATAAAAAAAAAAAAAAAAAAAAAAAAAAAAAAAAAAAAAAAAAAAAAAAAAAGACCAATTGAATGATACACTAAATGTGACTCTTCATCAATCTCCCAATTCGAGAAATCATGTTTCCAAGAATCCTTGATGAAGTGTCTACATTTTCTCTTTAAAATGTCGAAAAAGCAAACTAGCAGTAGAGTACAGATCTTACAAATCTAAAATTATTATGGCAACAAAGGTATTAAAGATCCAAAATTGGAACTCATACCATATGAGAGAGAATCCACAAAAACACCTTCAAAATTTGCTAGAAAATAGGTGAAGATATTAGGCCTTTGAACTCAACATGTGCACAAATTCATCCAACATATAACAATAAGTTGTGTTGCTTACATTTAGGACCAACAAGATAAATGAGACTGACATGATCATATATGAATTCTGTGTGCTGTTGTCTTAAGTTGATTTTGGAATAGTGACAGACCCAGTAAAATCCACTTAGAAAACAGATTAAACGACCTTTTAAAGCACATTCACAACTAGGTTAGTGGATTCCCATGTATTAAAAGTACCAAATCATTTGATGATATCGGCTCCTCACTTGCCATTTAGGGGAGAAAACTTGACATGTTACAGGAGGAACACCTTAAATTAATAGAGGATAAGGAAGAACCAATATTGATATCAATAATCTCACATCATGTGCTTTCAAATTTAATTAATAAAAATAAAAAAAAATCTGCTAATTTTCAAAAAATTAAAACAAAATAAATGCTTGTAAACGTTTTGAAGATTGGCTGGTTGTGTCCAATTATCGATTTGAATCCAAAAATATAGGCGTTACTTGTAATAATATAAGAATAAACTAAATCAACAGCCTTGGGGTTAAATTTCTGACGATTTCCATATAAAAATAAACTAAATCAATGCCCCTCGGTTTAAATATCTGATGATTTCCATAGTGATTGCATCATGCATGGTCCAATTATATGGATTTCAAGCAAAAGTTACATGTATGGACTATATTAATATAAAAATTAATTCTGTGTGACCTTCAATTATTGGATTGTATCCATATAATGGAATTGTGCATGTACTTGCTTGCAAAATGAGGAAAACACAGTCATCCCAACCCTTTGATTATCTGAACTGAATCCCTAGGGAAACTTTCACAGAAATTGCAAGCATATATGAACATGCCTTATATTTAACAACTGTATTGCAATGGAAATCGAGCATAAAGTAGATGACAATCTCTTTTTTTTTCCAACAATCCTCATGCAAATGCTGTCTCTTGTAACTAGGGGATAACTACAGGTCGAGCCAAGGCCTATGGTTAGAGAGGGGAAGTAATAACTATGCAATTTGTTGCCATTTGAGCAAGCATGGGTCATACTCAGAAATCTCGATGAGTAATACTCATGCTCTGGTATATATGGGTTATGCGATGTAATACTAAGATCCTAATAGCTTGGAAAAAAAAAATACTCACCCTTAATTTATGTTTAGCTATAAAACCCATAATGCAGAGATTTCTTATAAGAATAAAAAAAATTCATTTTGGAGATTTGATTTGATCATAGAAGAATAATACTGGAATTAATTAAAATGACAATTGATCTGATTCACAGTATATGAAGTCTAGAGAGATTTGGTTCCAGGATCTGATATAGATTTTGTCTTAACAATAGTTTTCAGAACAAATTTAGAAAGGCAACATTAAAGTCAAAAATTTAACAACGATTTTCAAGTAGATCTAGAACAATAACAATAGATCTTATTAGTTCTTGCATTAATGTTTAATTCCCAAAGGTGCAAAGAGTTTAAACCTCCTCTGATACCATATGTAACAGCTCAGAAATATAAACATGTAATTAATTAGATTAATCATGTGATTCATAGTCAACATGCAATTTATTAGCTAATTAAAATATGAGTGAAGAGAGAGACAACTTACATGTGGAACGCTAGCTAAACAATAGTTGAATTTTGCTACCTGCAACAAAGTCTTAGGGACGACTCTCCACCCAACCGTAGGCTCAATCGCACAAAATCTTGCTACCATTGGCCACCCCCGAGCCCTCAATCAACGTACTAACGCCAGGGTATCCTTTGTCTCACAACACTATTCTCCCAAGAGAATGGATGGTGGAATCATGGAATGATGGAATGCCTCTCATCTTCCTTGCCATCTATTAAATAGAGTAGACATTGGAAGGGGAATCACATGCACACACTCCACGTGTCAACATGCAACTTTACTGTTTTCTTGTTTTAATATTTTGTTTTTACTTTTTAATAGCTTTAGTGATTTTTACTGCTTTCTTGTTTTATTTCTTATTCATATTTATTTAGAGCATGTAATGAAAATATTTTATTATTTTATTATTATTTATTATTTTTATTACTTATTATTTTTATTATTTATTATTTTTATTAAGGGGCATTACGTTATGCATTTTTTTCTCAATCTTGATTATATTAGTAGGGATGTGATGAATTACATACTAGTCTGTTTAGAGATCCTATGTGTCAAAATAATAATCATAAATTAAATATCAAAACTATAACCATGTAACAAAATTTAATGGAAAAACTATGAATGAAATAAAATAACTATGCATCAACATGTTCCATACAATTAGTGAGCTCAAATATTCAAACATTATAAAAAAGAGATGACTTAAATTCCTTTGTCTTCAAAATTGTCATTTAATATCTCATTTACAATAAATCTTTCTATTAAACTATCATCTCATAACAATTTACATCAATAACTTACCACTAATTATTTTGTTATTCATTTACATAACCAAAACTATAGTTAAGATCCCACGCTAATGATATTATAGCAATTTTTGGAAAAAAAAATAACAAAACAAATAACATCTATGATGACTATAAGATTAAAAACATTAAAAATATAAATTAAATATTATTCAATTCACATATGGACAATAATCAACCATATTCATATGGAATTTTACATTTACATGAGAAGGCGTCTGAGCTTTTCTGAAATACTTTCATCAAATAACACATAAAATTGTGTAGAATCTTTACCTAAGTTATGTTTTTAATATTATGCCAAAATACAAGAATAAATAAAATATGGTTTTAGTTTTTAAATGTGAAAATATAATATGGTGTGATGAACCAATATTCACCACCTAACCAATATTGAAAATAAAAAAAATTGAGGAGTTATAAAAAAATCTATTTTATCTATTTTTTTTTTGACATTTTATGATAGTTATAAGAGAAAGACCCATTTCAAAAATTTATCCTTTTAAAATATTTGAACCCGTTAGAGGAGGTTGGAATACTTTTCATCACTCGGTAATAGTCTTTTTCCTGGGAATCACAAAACTGCTACCAACTTTTTCCGGTTTCTTTTATCGTACAATATCCTCTGTACGTGATGTTTCTTTTTTCAAACGTTCTCGAAGCTGTACGTGATATTTCTTTTTTCAAACATTCCAGAAGCGTCTTCTTTTAGGTAGTAATAAAAGATTATCTCAAATTTTTTAGTATTGCGCCAATCTGTACTCGTAGGCTCCAAACTTTTTCCTATATTATCCGACGTGTTCTTCCTCAAATTTTCCGGGAGCACGTTTTCAGGGAAGAGATGAAGTTTTATCCAAAGTTTTGCACCAATTTGTAATGCTACGGAGCGGAACGTTTTCGCATTTTCAGAAGTTTTGACCGTGAGCGTTTTTCCTCGTAAGTAATTTATCTCATCTTTACAAAATGAGTGGGATAACTTTGGGGGATCCCGTTATTTGTCTTTTCCGAAATCTAGAAAGTCCAAAACTTTCCTATTCTACTATGGTTCTCCATTTTCTTTTGTATTTTCTTACCTTCTGGTGGCACTCCATCTTAATACTATCTATTTATGTAAATTCTCTTTCCTCCTGGAGCACTCCATTCCACTATTATCTATTTGTGTGAATAATGCCATTGGCATCTTCTGCTATTACCTATTTGTGTGAATACTGCCATTCACTTCTTCTGTTATTGAATGAATAATCCACGGGGCGAAGTGGGTAACTATGATCTAAACGTTAAAATGCATATTTACTTCATATACTTATCATTACAACTTCTACCACGCATTTGCCTATATAACCGAGCGGCGAATTTTCATTCATCACATAAAATCGCATCGCAAAGTGTAGTGTTATGGCTGAGATTTGTGAATCAGTTTCCGTCCCTCGACGCACTGCAAATTACCACGGAAACGTGTGGGAAGATGAGTTCATAGTATCTCTCAATTCGCCGTATGGGGTATACTTCTGTAGCTTTGCCCTCTGCTCTTTCTTTGCTTTTCGCCGTATGGGATATGCTTCTGTAGCTTTGCCTTCTGCTCTCTGTTTGCTTTTAGATTTTTTTAAAGACAAGGCGTTTGGATTTTCCACAGTGATAATTGAGAGTCGTCTTTCTTTCAATTCCTATCCTGTATTTTCCAAATAAACAGATCTCTTTCCGGATGGAAAATCCAAATTCTTTATCTAGAAAAACAAACCACAACAGTCTAAAATCTGCAATTTTAATTTTCTGTTTGTTATTAGCTATCACTGTATCACAGCACCTATCTCTATCTTTGTGAGATATATATTTGAATTGCATTGCGCTGGAAGCAGGCACCTGCATATTACGAACGTGTTGGGAAGCTTATTGAGGAGATCAAGCATTTACTTTTGAGCGAAATGGAGGATAGCAATTATGATTTTATCAAACGTCTGCAGATAGTTGACACATTGGAATGCCTTGGAATTGATCGACATTTTCAACATGAAATAAAAACAGCTGCTCTAGATCACGTTTACAGGTTAGTCATTTCAACACACATGAAGAAGTTTAATTTCGCGTTTACATATATCTGCACATCGATTTTTTGGGGCCGTTTTCCATTCGTTCGTTTAAGGCTGACTGTTTAAGCTGAGTAGATATTGGAACGAAAAGGGTATCGCGGTGGGATCAAGAGATTCTCTCAGCAAAGATCTCAACACTACCGCTCTAGGTTTTCGAGCTCTCCGACTGCATCGATATAACGTAGATTCAGGTGGTATAACAGCAATGTATTTTTTATTCGATATTAAGCTAGAATATAAGCTCTTAATGTGGACGGGAAGTACCAAGTGAAATAGTTGCATTAATGGTTAAATTAGTTCAGACGTAATTAACGTTGTAGGGATTTTGTTAATGGCTGACATGCATTTAATAGGTTTGTTTGTTTGGAAATTTTCAAGGGAATACATGCTATTTTTTTTATTTGATCTAAAGTTAGAAGATCTCATTAGAATTGCTGTTCATGTTTTGAGGTGTTCTGCTAGAAAACCTGCATTAAATTGGTGATACCATTTACTAAACGTGGAAAAGCGTCTTTGAATTTATCCATAGGTTTCCTGAATTTAGTTCGGTTCCTATATTCCTAAACCTCGAACAGATTCTCGTAGAAATATTTCCTGAAATTTTCATTTAATTCAGTACTAATATTACTAAGCTCTCTAGCAGGTGTGTTGGAGAATTTCAAAGATGAAAACGGGAAATTCTTCTGCAATTTCAGTGGAGATAAAGAAGTGAGAAGCATGCTGTCGTTACTTCGAGCTTCAGAAATTTCATTTCCTGGAGAAAAAGTGATGGAAGAGGCGAAGGCATTCACAAGAGAATATCTAAATCAAGTTTTAGCTGCTCGCGGGGAAGTTACCGGGGTAGATGAAAGCCTTCTGGAAGAGGTAAGAACTAACCGCATTTTGATGGTCGTACCTTAAATTAAAACGAGGATGCTGTCGATGGTTTATAAGGGATTTGACCTCATTAATTACTGTTGTTTAGGTGAAGTATGCATTGGAGTTTCCATGGCATTGCAGTGCACCCAGATGGGAGGCTCGCAGCTTTATTGAAATATATGGACAAAATCATTCGTGGCTTAAGTACGTTCCTGGTTTACTAAATATAATGGTTTTTATTTTCCATTTTCAGATATGATTATACCATAGTAAATCCCTTTCCCACTTTTTTCTAAAGGTCGAATTTCAACCAAAAAGTTTTGGAGTTAGCCAAATTGGACTTCAATATTCTGCAATGCATACATCAGAAAGAGATGCAGTATATTACAAGGTAGTGCTCGGGACCATTTTCATCGTAGATGGTGATACTTTATTTATTTCTCTTTCTCTTTAATTTTAAGTTTAGAGATATAGTAATCGGCCACTTAGATTCCTTACTAATTCTTCTCTTTTTATTTTATTTTAGAAGTATAGTTAATAATATTATGATGATTAATTTTTATTTTGGGAATATGGATTTTATTGAATTTAAAAGAAACTAAAAGCTAATCGATTAGAAAAAAAGGTATTTATTTTATTTTTTTTAAAAGTGAGAAAAAAACATTGTGATTCAATCTGATTTTGCCTAAAAAGTTAAAAAAAACTG
>APFE031025357.1:3477-17885 GCA_000404065.3 Pinus taeda | reverse complement strand
CTTTATGCATATATATGAAAGTGTGTATGAATATCAATTATTACTTTGAACATATAAATATTTCTATGTTAGGATGGAATCATGTTTTGAGGCATAAAATTACAATTTACATAAGATGCAAATTACCACTGTATTAATAATGAGTAAATATTAATGTATATATCACATATGATCTAATTATTTCACTAGGGTTGATTATGTGTAGTATAAGAGTTGGTGACTAAATGAATGCTCATATTTTGGATGATATGCTTTATGATTTGATAAATGTTATTGATGTGAGTTACATTGGATATACATGAAATGTTATCCATATGATATTATAGTGCTGACATGATATGACGCATGTGATTGTTCAATTAATGCATGAGATGTATGAGAAGACATATTTTAAGAATTGATGTACTATTGTTTTCTTTTGAGAAAATTCTTGATATGATAGTCACAATATAGGCCTGTAGGGATGTTCTAGTGTGATATTTCATGGAAGATGATAGAATTAATGATTTTTAGTCAAAGCATTATACTATGAATTGTGGATAGAGAGGCATTCATTAATTTTTTTTTTCTTCTGTTGTAGGATCATGTTATGCATGGGGCTATAAATCCTTAGGAGATTATTGGAAACAAATATAGTTTGATATGTCCAAGGTCACAAGATCTTGTGAGATGAAAATTTTTAGAGATAAACCATTTGAGGAATGCTAAAACTTCACAACCTATCATATTCAACACATGTGGTCATGTTTAATATCATTCCATTGAGAGTAAAATATAGAACAGTAGTCTTAGAAGAGGAACTCATTCCATTGAGAATGAGATCATTGGAGCACCAAGTGGGGCATAATTGGTTGTTGTGGAATGTAGATCATGTATGAAGTGGTGGTAGGCTCTAAATATTTTTTTTATCATATTGATTGTATTGAATTGAAGAGTTCATAATTGCGTCCATGACAAAAGAGCACATATTATCATATTGGTATGTTGTTCTCATGTCACATATTTCAATATGAAAAACATATAGCAATAGGGAAATTATTTATGATTGAATATTAGTGTACTAAAAAGTTTCCTCATATGCTCACTATACATACATATCCTACATTTTTGTGAACTAATACTATTATTCAAAAATATTTTCGATGTGATAAATTAATTGTATAGATATAATAATTTAATGCATAATAAATAATATTTAGATAATTTTTTGTATGTCGTATTTAAAATATGCACAAGTTAATTTATACAAATATTTAAGGGCATGTGCTTATAAGTAGTCACTAGGATAATTTTTGGAAATATCATTTCTTTTATGAGTTTACCTACATTATCTATAATTTCATGGCTTCCATGATTATAAGTAACTAATAATGTTATTTAAAAATGCTTTTGATGTGATACATTAATTGTATATATATAATAATTTAACGCATAATAAATAATATTTAGATGAATTTTTGTACCTAATAATTAAAATATGTGAAAGTTCAGTTAGGCAAAAAATTAGGGGCATGTTCTTATAAGTAGTCATTAGGATACTTTTTGGAAATAACATTTCTTTTATATGTTTACCTACATTATTTATAATTCCTTGGAATCCATGATTATGAGTTATAGAATGATAAGAATGAGAATTTTAGAGGCGTAATTCATATTTCAATTCTAGAGAGATAATTGAGAGATTGTGGGGAATGATGTATGATGTTACATGAAATTCGCTCGAGCTATTAAGCTTGTGGATTAACAAGTTTGATTTGAGAAATAATGGAGGTATATTAAATTAATAATTGCGGGTTTGATGAGAATTCAATCCAATATGGGGGAATTAGGTTGGGAAGAGAGCACTCACATCTTCCACAATTGGTTGTGGATGCAATATTTAAGTGTTGTTTTCAAAGTATATTTAAAGGCTTTACAATATCATTAGTAAAACTTGAACCTTAATGGAAGTTACATCACCATTTCTCTCTTAGTTTAATTGATCAAATTAATATTGAACATATATTTAATAATCTAATAAATAAGATAACATATATAACCTTACCAAAAATGTTAACAAAATACAATCTAATAAATACTATAACCTACATAACCTTAAAAGCAATGTTAACAAAGTATCATACAACAAGTACTATAAGCTAAATATCCTTAAAATGAATGTTAACAAAGTATATATATTTCACCCATTAGCTATGCAAATCATATCCATGGGCACCAAATTCTTTTCATTTTAAATGTAAATAAATAAAATGCTCACTCAATTCCATTTCCTAACACTATATATAGATATCCATGAAAATAAATTGAACCCCTAAATTTCTGAGGTCTAAAATTGAAACCTATATCTTCCTTTGTTATTAGAAATATAACAAAAATAATATTACCATAATTTATCTAGTAGCTATGAATATTTAAAATTGATTAACTCTTATTTTAGTAACTTTCATTCTTTCTCCTTAAAAAAATTATTATTTCATTATAAAAAATTACTATATATATTTATTCTATTAAATTTTCATATAGTTTAAAGTACTATTAATTGATTGTAATTTCATATCTAACTTTAAATACCTTTATATACATATAAAATTGATTAAATTTTTATTATATACTTTCATATAATGGAGAATTATTTGAAAACTATATAGGGTTAAATAAATCGATTAAATTATTTTAAGTTATAAATTCAATCTTTTTTATCATAATACAGTCATTGAAAATAAAATAGTTCATTTAGGTTATTTTTATACTTATTTTTTTTATCAAATTTTTTTCATATTTAATAAACCATATTAATTAATTCTGAATATGAACCAAATCTTAATAATGTGATTATTAATCAAAAAGACATTTATTTAAAATATAAAAATACCCCAATCTTTAACTACATCCTTACTACTAACCATACCATAATTCATAGTGGGTTTCTACAAACTATCATTACAATCATTATAACCATGGAATCAGATTATAGTTGGATGTACCTACAATATCTTTTCTTCCCATTTATCTTTTACCTTTGTATTATCATTAAGATTTCTCTTATTTATATATTATATATTTTACTTTCTATGGACTTTATTCTCTCACCATTCAACAGCTCGATGATAACTATGTACAGCTGTTAAGTTCTGACCTATTCGAATTTGATTTCTCATCTAACAAATCATCACACTTCTTTTCACGTTAGGTAAGTCCGATGATTATACAACAGATGATCGCGTCCTATCATTGCAACTCTTCAAGTTAAGCAGGGCCATATTTGAATTTTCTTCCCATTTATCTTCTACCTTTGTATTCTCATTAAGATTTCTCTTATTTATGTATTATATATTTTACCTTCTATGGACTTTATTCTTTATCTTGTTAAGATCTCACCATTCAAAAGCTCGATGATAACTTTGTACAGCTGTTAAATTCTGACCTATTCGAATTTGCTTTCTCATCTAACAAACCATCACACTTCTTTTCACGTCATGTAAGTCCGATGATTATACAACAGATGATCGCGTCCTATCATTCCAAGTGTTCAATCGAATTTTCTTTCTCATCTAACAAACCATTACACTTCTTTTCACGTGAAGTCAGTCCGATGATTATACAACACATGATCCGAGTCCTATCACTCCAACTGTTCACGTTAAGTAGGCCCCATTTTTCGTATGGCCCTTGGAACCCCCCAGAAGAAATGGTTCCTCTCCCGTGAGCCGTGACGAAGGATTACAAGAGTCGCAATCTTCCACTACGACAACCAGCGTTGTAAAGACTACAGTACGACAACACTGTGATGCGCGAAAAATATTTCTTCGCGCTTGACGCGAAGACAAAAGTGATTGCTTTAAATCTAAGAGATCAGATTCTGAATTCACTAAATGTGATCTGTGTGATCTGTACTTTATATTCGATGACTTTGGGACACAGGGCTCGGTCCGTGGCGCATGTGAACAGACTCTGCGTCCATGAAAAGTCGGTGACAAGATTCAATAAAGTAAAGGAACGTCAACGTCAAATCATTGCACGGATTTCGAAGGCAGATTAAGACGTGTGAGCAGAGCCAGAGAGAAGATCATATTGTCCATACCATGGATGAAAGGAACAAATAATTTGGTTAATGATAATATTTGAATAATACAAACAATAACCTAATAAATTGTTATTAATGTTTTATAAAAAGTTAATTCAATTGATTTGATTTATCATGTGAAAGTAGTAAAAACAAAGACATCAGAAATATCAAATCACACACGTTCATTTTCAATTCGATTATATACTTGTTTCCCTGTTTATAGACCCATTAATGTCATAAAATCATTAAATTCATTAAGTTAAACTCATTAAATTCATTAAACATGTAATTGGATTATATATATATGTTTCCCTGTTAATAGACCCATTAATGTCAAACTCATTAATGTCATTAGGTTAATGACGTTAGGCTATGTACTTATTTCCCGGCCTGGAATTTGACGTCTTAGAGGACGTATTTCCTATTTTAAGACGTATTTGACAGTTGTTGTAAATTTTTATCTGTCAAATTTGACATGTTTTATCCATCAATAACCGTCATTTTGACATCTAATTTGGGATATTTCCCGTCAAAATTTATAGTCCCTGTCAAAGTTAAAAACTCCAAAATTTATAGTACAAGTCCTAAATAAAAAACAACAAAATAAGGCTAGGCGTAGGGTCATAAGGAAAGTTCTTAGAGTGCGTTTGGCTCACATGGCACTGGAGCCTCACACACTTTCATAGATTTGAGTGTATAAAAGATTATCTTACTATACTATAGTCTTTTCGTAAATTTAAACTTTATGAAACGAGATCTCGCCTTCGGAAACTAAGAACAATTAGATTGTAAGTTAAGTGTTACATTCAAGGAACCGACCAACCAACTTACGTGAAGAATGTGAATTCAACCATCTATATAGTAGGTGATTGCAAAACACAAAAACTAAAACTATACTTGAGTTTTTTTGTTGCGTATAATACTACCATGTTATTTCCTTGAAAGGCAAGGATAAGTTAGTAAAAGAATGTTCGGAGCTTTCTACTGAAATTACGGTCATTATTTACATCAAAATCGGCAAGATTTAACAGTTTGCAAGTCCCAAGTAAGTAATTTCATTATTTACATCAAAATCGGCAAGATTTAACAGTTTGCAAGTCCCAAGTAAGTTTTCTTTTGCAATTCATTTCAATCTCATTCACTTGTTTTTTTCATTCTTTATTCTTATTGTATTTGTTTTCTCTAAAATTATAGACCCCCTTGTCAAAATGAATTTCAGGTCCAATATTAGGAAAATAGCTTGTGATTTATTCCATAGTGAAGCTTATAATTACCATTTTCGAAACTTAGCATCCTAATTTTGATTATTTCTTTTTTTGAGTGCCTTTCCTTATTTTGACTAATTCTGTTTTTTGAGTTTTTACTAAAGGCTTTGAAATCAACTTTATTTTGATTATTTTTGTTTTTTTGAGTGCCCTTCTTTATTTTGATTAATTTTGTTTTTTGAGTTTTTTACTAAAGGCTTTGAAATGAACCTTATTTTGACTATTTTTGTTTTTTTGAGTGCACTTCCTTATTTTCAATAATTTTGTTTTTGGAGTTTTTTTACTAAAAGCTTTGAAATCAACCTTATTTTTACAGCTTGTCAAAATGAATTTCAGGTCCAATATTAGGAAAATAGCTTGTGATTTATTCCATAGTGAAGCTTACAATTACCATCTTGGAAACTTAGCATCCTAATTTTGACTATTTCTTTTTTTGAGTGTCTTTCCTTATTTTGACTAATTCTGTTTTTTGAGTTTTTACTAAAGGCTTTGAAATCAACTTTATTTTGATTATTTTTGTTTTTTTGAGTGCCCTTCTTTATTTTGATTAATTTTGTTTTTTGATTTTTTTACTAAAGGCTTTGAAATGAACCTTATTTTGACTATTTTTGTTTTTTTGAGTGCACTTCCTTATTTTCACATAATTTTGTTTTGGGGTTTTTTACTAAAGCTTTTGTAAAATTATTTTTTTTTACAGTAGTGAATTTTCCTTTTTAAATAAAATTAATAATATAATTATTCAATGAAATTTCTTTTACTATAAAAATAATTATGGAATATGTTACAAGCTCATTTTTATATAGTGTGTCTGTTTAGGTTGTCAACCACTTCTAATATAGTTATATTTAGAGGATGCAACTGGTACTAAGTACATGAATAGAATAAGTAATGGTATTGTCTAGCGTAATGCTCAATAGGAAGAATTGCTTTGTGTAATTGGTTGGGTTGTATATTTTGTCTATGTTGTGGAAAGTAATGTGAATTCAATTTTTTATGTTGAGGACACTATAGGCCCATATTTAGGATATTATGAAAATGATTAGTTAACAATGTTGAGATGTAGATGATAAGTTAATTACCTCGTAGATTGCAGAGTTTGTTTAGTTTAGGCATTTTTCGGCTTCATGGTTTTAGGAATAATGTATTCTAAATATGTATAATGGATATCAAAATGCTTGAAAGAATGTACAAATATTTTAAAAAATATTTAGCTATCATCACTAGATTTATTATTCCATAGTTCATAGATGGTTGAAAGTGAACTTATATGTATTAAAGTTATCTTGGTATAAATAAAGAGATCTTGGGGAGAATTCAATACATAAATTATGAAGTTAGTAAATAAAGATGTTTGTGCCCATCTGTAAATAAAATATTCGGTGAAAATAAGCTATAAAGAAATAGTTAAACATGTAATTATATGTTTAATAAATTCATATGTAGTAGATTATTAGATTTAAATAAATTATAAGGGATAATAGTTAAATTTTTGATATTTAAAAAAAATAACTCTATCTCATCTACTAGTGGTTGACGATCTTCATCATCTTAACTATATGACATTCTTTAGTTTTTTTCACATGTCAAAATTTATATATATAATCAAAACTATGAACTCCCAAAGGCTAAAAAGCTTTATAAAATCTTAAAAGTATGCTTGTATGCTACAAGGAAACAAAAATGTTAACTTAGGAAGAAACAAAGCACTCTAAGAGGGAGATTAAAGAAACTTGAGATGCAGGAGTAGTTCAAAAGAGAGCTTCTAAATAAGGTAAAGTCCACCCTCACAAATTTAGGTAAAACTTAAAAAGAAAAACATGAAAAATGCTAAATTTTCATTTGACGAGTATAAGAGATTTGAAATTCCAAACCTGCTTATTTCATAAACTCATGAATATCATTAAATTAAACATGTAATTGGATTATATATATTTATGTTTAAATTTAAACAAATACTGTACATTATCTAACTGTAAATATATACGGTGCGACAGACAGCATTAATAGACCTATAGCCTGTTGCTCATAGCTAAAGCTGCTGGCAGTAGATGACTTTAGCTACCTCTGCATCTGTCAGAGTACAATGAAGTTATCCTCTAAATGTCCACAGACTTGAAGGCCCCATCCAGCTGTGAAAAATAAGATGCCTTATCAAAAATATTTAAAGTAGAAATTCTGTTGTGAGTACACGTTTTGATATGTGTGTCCTTAAAAAGCATCTTTTTCGGAAATAATTAAACTAAAATTCTAGTGTGTGTATACGCATCGTTTCCGGAAATGATTAAAGTAAAGTTCCAGTGCATACGTGTTTACATGTGTGACTTAAAAAAACATGGTTTTCTTTTCTGAAATTGGTGATATAACATCTGAGTTTGGTAATTTAACATTTTATATTCAACGTGAACTTTAACTTTAATATAATATATTTAAATAACTAAATATTAAAATATGTAAATTATTAAATAAGAGTTGTATATCCAGGTTAAATTATTTGGTAAATGTTTTGGATAATTATTAAAATATTTTACTTCCACATCAAATTCATGTAAAATTTATAATAATTTTTAATTATTTATTGAAGAAAATTAATATATAAGTTTATATATTATATAATAATATATAATAAGATTTTTAAATTATAGATATGTCGTTACCTTTGATTATGTAAATGTTTAATCTTTAAATAAATTTGTTATAATAGATGGAATCATACATTGAGTTCTTAATATGCGTAGACATTTTTTTATTTAATTCAATTTATTAATGAAGAAACATAAATATAACTTTTTTTTAAAGAATATATATTTAATTTTTAATTTATGATTCATTGTTAAGAATGTCTAAATATTATGGAGCTTAAAATCCCGTATTATTCAATAATAACTTTCATAATTGAATTTAAAAACTATTCAAATAAATGTTTATTATTATTTATTCAATAGTTTTCTATATTTTTTTAATAATTTAAAATATTATTAAAAATATGAGCAGGACTGCGGAGTTGCCATGGGTTTCCCCCTTGTTCCCCTGTTCGTCAGCTAATCTCTTATTATGGAGGATTTTGAGTCTAAGGCCTTGGCCTCCTCTCGTCTCTTACCGAAGCTTTGGAAAAGATTCGTTGATGACACGTGTGTGGTCTGGTCTCATGGTCCTGATGAGCTGGATCGTTTTTTCAGTCATCTCAATAACCAGTCCGCCGCCATAAAATTCACAATCGAGAAAGAAGACAATGGTTGTCTTCCGTTCTTGGATGTTCTCATCTCTAAGAAGGTGGATGGTTCCTTTTCTCATAAGGTGTTTAGAAAGAAGACGCATACTGAGCAATACTTGCATGCTTCTTTCCATCATTTCCCCGCTCGGAAGTTAGGGGTTCTGAGCACTCTTGCCACCCATGCTATTAGAATTTCGGATGAAGGGAGCTTGGAATCAAAGAAGGCTCATCTCCTAGATGTCTTTGAGAAGAATGGTTACGGTAGACACCTGGGTCGAAAAGCCTTCCTAAAGGCTAAGAAGGAGCCTTCGGTCCAAAGAGATCCTAAAGATCATGTCATGGGGGTTAACCTGCCTTACATCCAAGGGACCACTGATAGGATTGCGAGGATTCTGAGGAGGTTCGATGTGCCCGCAACTTTTAGGCCTCTCAGTACGATCCGTGGCTCCCTCAGGTTGGTAAAAGATCCTATCGACCCTAAAGACATGAAGGGCGTCTATGTCATTCCTTGTTCTTGTGGGACACCATATATTGGTGAGACAGGTCGCTCTATCAAGCAAAGGATGAGCGAGCATTCAGCTGACTTAAGGCATGGGAGGGCCAAGTCGTCAGCCCTGCCTGAACATGCCGAAAAGACTAAGCATCATGTCTGTATTGAAGAGGCTCAAGTCATTGCTAAGGTTGCACAGTTTCACCATCGTAAATTTAGAGAGGCCCTCGAGATAGAGAAAAGGCCGAAGAATCTTAATAGGGATGATGGCTGGAAGATTAGCAGTTGCTAGGTCCCAGCCCTGTCTTCCTAGCCTCCTCTATCCCTCATTTATAAGGTCTTGGGGTTGATTCTGGGGTTGGTCCTTTAACCCTTGGGTTTTTATAATTTTTATTAGTTAGCTTTTAATCCTTTTTATATTCGCCTCTCAGATTCCTAATATTATATTGTATTAATATAATTTGTTCCCTTCTATTATCTTAATTACTTGGTATTATTCATTAATATGATCTTTATAAATTTAATGTTGACCCTATTACATTCATTTGTTGGAATATTAATATTCAAGAAGTAATTTGATAAATTATTTCTTTTTTCTTGATTTCAATTATGTATATTTATATATTATGAATTTCTATAAATATTATACTATTAGTATTATCCTATTATAGCATTATATGCAATTATTTAATTATTAAATAAACATAGTGAATTATTAAATTAATTATAAGATTATACTTTGGCAAATGGACCTTAGATTTAAATGATAAATAAATAGTATTATTAAATAAATATATGATGTACCAATATTATTTTTGGTACATATATATACATTTATTAATAAACAAGTACATTAACAAATAATTCTTTAGAATTTACCTAATTTAACTAATTTCTTAGAATAACAGTAATTTAATATATCTAGTATATTATTTGTATAATCAATTATTAAATTTAATGAATATAAATTATTAAATTAATTATAAAATATATTAATTTCAATTGGACCATTAGGTTTAAATGATAAATTATAATAAAAATATTATTATTATTAAATAAATATATGATATACCAAGGATATTATTTTAATATGAATTAGTTAGGTTTTTGAATATATATATACAAGTACAAGTAACAAATGAATATTTTATTATATAATTTACCAAATTTAACTATTTTCTTAGAATAATAATAATTAAAAATATAGCAAGGTTATTATTGGTTTGATTTGGGTCATTCGGTCAAAATTAGTTGTTGGCAATATAGTAGTTGGAGTCTGTGCACATACTATTTAACAAGCTAAGCTGGATTGGATCTTCAACTTGTCGTGACGATGAACCACACTGGTTGGTTCGAAACGCGTCGACAAATTATTCTCTATGTGATTTTGCCAAAAACTCTCTAAACAATGTTATGGATCACAGAAGTCAAAATTCCTTAATATTTCACACTCTTCCATATGTCGTTTTTTGTTTTTCAAATAAGCAGTAGATTTACAAATTTGTTTTATTTTTTTATGATAATTATTCGTTTAAAAAAATGTTTAAATTTTCTATGATAGTCCATTTTTTATAGAAATTTGTTATAATAAAATGTTACTAGAAATATGTTAATGTCTTACGAAACAAATGGAATTTTCCCATGCATATGGGATTAGTTCTCAAAGGGTCTTGTTACGAATGATATTTCCCAAAGTTGTTAGAACGATAGTGAAGAGAATTTTTCTAAGTGCTATTCATTTTTATTGCTAGCATAAGAATTATCTGGAAGGTACAATGCTTTGTTGTGTGATATTTGAAATAAGAAGGAATATGGTAACTCTATGAATATCATTCAAATGTAAAACAAGAGTTTCCAACACAATTAAGTGCAACATAAATCAAATAAAAAAGAAGCAGACATAACGTAGGACAATGAACTAGTTACATGATACAATCAAAACATAGTCAAGGATGTTGTTAGATGGCATAGTAAAAACATCCATTCTTAAGAGACAGAGAAGGAGTCGAATTGTGCAGAGTGCGAAAGAGAAAACAATCAAGTGAACTAGGTAAGAAATCCTCCTTTGCACCTCCACACAAAGAATCAATGTTAAGAATTCCAGAAACTATGCAAATGTCTCGAAATGAGAAGGCACCTTGTAATTCTATGCATTCCCTTGGAAATGTAAACGCTGATTTTCAAACACAATTAATGCAACATATTGCATCCTTTATTTACACGTGGAAATAATCATGTAACAATGATAGCTATGACAATCATAATTGTTCATCACAAGTTTTCATAGCCCTACATATATTTTAAATGAATGAAACTTTAAGTTAAGTTTGATGTAACTCTTAACCCGATATTAAATGAAAGTCATAAATCACGATTAGTTAAGGAAAATCGAGGAATGTGTTCACATGCAATGAAACACCAAATTTGAATTAGTTATAACCATTTGGATCTTATGATGGATGCAATGTGGAACATTTTGAATAATCAATTTTCATATTCTTGTATGGAAATGGTGACTATGTATGCCTAAATCCATCTAATGCAAGCGGATTTACATTAAATCTAGTTGGAATTAAATAATAAATCACTTACAATGGTGTAAGAAACAAGACTACAATAAAGCACGAACGACATATCATGACGAGCCATATACACATTACAATCAAAAGATAGTAAATAGTCTTCGTAAATAACATATAACTTGAGAAAATAAATTCATTGACATACATTTTTGTAGAATGTAATCAGATGCCACTTCTTTATTAAAAACCTTTCAGTAATGCTCAAATTCTTGAGTTAGATAGTAGAATATGACGTTAATATTGGAAGTATGAATAAGTGGAAGCACATAAATCTGGATGGCACCCTACCCCTCACAAATAGTCAATAGTAAATTTCCTGTGAATATAAGCAATGAAAACTGTACCCTCACTAGATTCCTTGAAGATGTAAATAAAGAGAACTGTCATTATATACTTATAATGATGTTTTTACAGTTTATTGTAAATGTGCCACATGTCTCAAAACTAGATAGAAAATCAATAATTTTGTGTGCACAATATCGCTCATAGGAAAAGTTTCATAATTCAGATAATACTTTTTCTAATTTACTCATAGGAAAGAATGTATTTTAGAACTGAAATTTGTTTGCATGATATAATTTAACCGATGGAAATAAACAAAGCGATAATCCTCGTCACAAATAGTACAATAAAAAATAGTTTCATTCATACTTCTATCAGTGGTAATTGGACTATCTTATTTCACACATACAGTCTCGAATGGATTCGTATATGCATTAGTTGTTGTTCGTTGTCCACGGAAGTGGGTAAAATTGATATGGAAAACCAAGACGTGCCAACTTGAAATAAAAAGTATTTCTATCAAATTTTCTTTCTCTATATTTGTATATATACACATAATTGCTACAACATAATAAACTTTATCGTGCATATTCCTCTCACCGAAGAAAGTAAAAATTACTTTCTTTTTTCTATATTTGTATATATACACATAATTGCTAAAACATAATAAACTTTATCGTGCATATTCCTCTCACCGAAGAAAGTAAAAATTACTTTCTTCCAATTATATCCTGTTACATATGCGACATTTGTAAAATAATACATGGATACCATATAAAAAAAGATAAAAATAATGAAACTTGAATTAATCAGAAGGAGTTGCAGCTCACAGGTGTGTACATCACCTGGAGACTGCACTCATACAAGGAGGAGACTCTCTCTCTCTCGTTCACTCAATACATTACAATGAATGATATTACATATTAAATACATGACTGAAAAGTAGGTAGTTGAAACCATCCTCCTAAATTCTAGGAACAACTCCTAAAGTAAGAAGGTAACGTTACAACCACATAACCATTTCTTCATTATTTCTAACTCCCCCCCTTAATGAAGAAAGGGTTATTGTGCACACCTAACAACCCTCTAATTAACTCAAACTTTATTCTCCCTAGAGGCTTAGTAAAAATGTCAGCTAAATTATCACAGGTATTACAATAATCCACACAAATTTCCTTAGACTGTATCTTTTCCCGTACAAAGTGAAACTGAGTGTCAATATGTTTAGTATTCTTATGGAAAACTGGATTGTATGCAAGTTTTATTGTGCTTTGATTGTCTGTTTTGATGCTAGTTGCTGCTTTTTGTCCTTCGCCTGCATCAGAAAGCAATCTCCTCAACCAAATAGCTTCGCATGTAGCTGCACACAACGCCTGGTACTCTGCTTCACATGACGATAACGCTACAGTGCTTTGCTTTCTGCTGCCCCATGAAATAACCCCGGATCTGATGCTGAATGCATAACCTGTGATGGATCTACGATCGTCCAGGTTACCTACCCAATCAGAATCTGAATAACCTGCTAAAGTAACATCAGAACTGTCAGTGTATAAAATACCATAATTACAAGTACCACTAATGTATCTCAACACACATTTCGCTGCATTCCAGTGACTGTCAAGTGGTCTGGACATAAACTGGCTCAGCACACTAACAGAGTATGCCAGATCAGGCCTAGTTGTCGTAAGGTATATCAAACTTCCCACTAGCTGTCTATACAAAGTGGCATCCACCTGTTTTGTGCCATCATCACTGCTTAGCTTGAGATTCTGCTGCAATGGTGTTGCTGCTGTTTTACACTGTTCCATTCTGAATCTTTCCAACAGGTTTCTGGCATACTTTCCTTGAGTTAGAAAGTTTGACCAAAATCTTTCCACACTTCCAGTCCTAGGCAATAATGAAGATCGCCAAGGTCTTTCATTTCAAATTCCTGTGACATTTGCTGCTTGATTTCTTTGATTAAACTATCTGCATTCCCTGTTATTATCATGTCATCCACATACAAAGAAATCAAAATGATCTGCCTCTGTTTATTTATTTTGGTATACAGGTTTGGATCGTTGAGGCTCCTATGAAAACCATGCTCAATGAAGAATGAATCAATTTTGTCATACCATGACCTTGGTGCTTGTTTCAATCCATAGAGTGCCTTATGCAGTTTACAGACTAAATGCTCTTGCCCCTTTTTCACAAATCTAGGAGGTTGTACTAAATATATTTCTTCTTTTAATTCCCCATTCAAAAATGCAGATTTAACATCTAACTAGTGTAGCTTCCATTTATGTTTTGTTGCTAAACAGATTAGCATTCTAATTGTATTAAGTTTGGCTACAGGGGCAAAGGTGTCATCGAAATCAATTCCTTCCTGTTGTGAATAACCCTTTGCTACCAGTCTTGCTTTAAATTTTTCTACAGTACCATCTGCATTTATCTTTGGTTTATACAGCCACTTACAACCTATAGGGGTTTTTCCTTTTGGCAGCTCAACTAAGTCCCAAGTATGGTTTCTATA